>CAJNIZ010043166.1:0-19399 GCA_905231905.1 Symbiodinium pilosum
GACCTTTAGAACAACCCTCACATAGTAGAGGTGGGAAGTTATGTACTAAGGGGGATTACCGTGGTTCCCACCTGACATTGCTCCAGAAATCCTAACTAAGCGGTGCATGATTTCCTTCGGTAGCAGCGGCGCACATCCTGAATCCTAGGTTCTATTATTCAGATATCTCATCCCAAAACACTACTTCAAGGTCTGAGGGAAGCTTTAAAGGGGCCACATCCTGAACCTGACCTGGAGTAAGTGTAATGTATCCATCAAAAAGGTTTTGTCTTTACCGCGTACTGCAGGTTCCGTACCTTTTTTTCAGGAGCCAGGTTACTCTAGGCAAGCTCTGCACCCTGAGTGCTAAACCGTGAACGCCAAACCCCTAATAAATTCTATATCCCAGCCCCCAAGCCCGGAAAGACTCAAAACCTAAGCCATAAGCTCCAAACCTGCAAACCCCCAGACCCCGGAAGAACTCAAACCCTAAACCCCAAACCCAAACTCTAAGCCCTACCCCAAGCCCTCCCCAAGGGAACCTGCGAAGAAGTGCCGATTCAGCGAGGAGATGTTTGCAGCGAGCAAATCCGAGCGCCTGGCTTGTGAGTGGTTTTGAGCTTTAGGGCTTAGGGTTTAGGGTCTGGTTTAGGGCTATGACAGGGCTACTATGCCTCCCCCACTATATAAAGCTCCTCAGTAAAAATTATTGGAACGATTCGTGCTTATCGCCGCCCATTAGGGCGTATTGAACCTTATCAGTTTGGGGGTTCGCATTTTGCTGCGGGCATGCTAGTCCTGTGACTTTTGGTTTGAGAAATTCAGGAATTAGGACTTAGGACTTCGGGTTGAGGATTCAGAGTTCAGGCAAGTCTCGTTTAGGATTTGTGGTGCAGGATTTTGACTCAAGGTAATCTCAAAGGTTAGAAGCGCTAGTACCCTAAGGGTCCAAGTGCCCCCCCCAAATGGGATTTTAAGTCCCAAGCGCTGTAGTCTGAATGGTTTGGGGAACCTAGAAACTCAATATTTGGGAGTTTGGAGCCTTCGTCGATAAGTCCTTTTAGTACGTATTACGTACCGTATATATACATATATATATATATAAATCCGGGTCAATGTGCAGGCCTTTGGCGCTGTTTGAACCTCGACGACAGACCCCATAAGCCCGCAAGTGCACAATACAAAGCAGGTTACATGCTTACACACAATTTACAAGAACCGAACCTGTATAGGTGTCGTCACAAAAAGCGCTACAAAGCCCGAGTGGCCTCAGTGCCTTCGTTGTATTCTCTACGTGGCACTTAGGACCCTCACTAAGGTTTAACCCTTAGGTACCTATATAGGAGTATAAGGGAATCCCAAAAGGTTACTGGTCTAAGGTCCAAGCGAAGTCCCAAGGAGTTCTTCGGGGGCTACCGAGAGGCTTTGCTAACTTCAGAACAGGCGTATGGCTACGCAAAGCTCACCAGTCAGAGGCTCCCTCTGACAAGGCATAATACCATGTGAGCCATAGTCTAAACTCCTAGTATCCCCTTTAATACTCCCCAATGTAATTCCCCATATAATCCCCTTCTAGGAGTTTAGACTATATAGCCCATATGCCTTAGCTTAAGGTTTCAGGTTTGGGGTTTGGCGGTAAGGTCCCTAAGGATCCAGGTACCCCCCAGAGTGGGGCTCCAGGTCTAAAATGCCATGAGCTGGAAAGGTTCTCACCCTAAACCCTGAACCCTCGGGTTTTCAGCGAAAAGGCGCTAATACTTGGATACTTGGACCTTTGGCGACCCTCATCCAATGACAACTAGAAAATTCAAGACATCCTATTTCCAATCAGATTTCCTGCGGGCTCGCTTATAGTTCTCTACAAGCTCTATGTAATCATTAAACAACCTTCTAAAACTTCTCAAAATTTTAGGAGAGCCAATGAAAAACAGAGATCACTTCAGGCATTTGGATTCAGCTAAGCACGTTCATAAATGTCGTATAGAAACAATGAAAGACATAGATACCATCCTTTGGATGCCGTCATGCAGATCGCATAGAGATAAGAAACAAACCTTCACACATGAAGGAAAGCCGTGATTATCCGCAGCGCATCCTAACTTTTTTGAATATACATATCCTTATCATGCGAAAGTCCCAAATCTTCGTGTGTGGCACTAAACCCGAAGCCATGGCAGGTTGACTCCAGCGTGATCGGCTGCTCGGGAAAATTTAAAAGTCCCGCGAGGGCGATCCGCTGCTCCTGCTAAATCAGATCAATATCGTTCGGGGTTTAGGGTAACGTGTCCCGGGACTCAAATGACACGGCTTTAGGTCCCAAATACCATTCAGATTATTGTATTGAGTACCTCAAAACCTCATATTTGAGTCCATGGTTTAGGGTTTGGGGCTTAGGGCTTTCCAGGGTAAAGTCAGGGGTCCCCGTGTTATCCCAACACTGGAGAATCAACTGGAAAGATCAAGTGGACGATGAAACGGACATTGGATTTTACAGTGGTGTATCTTGGTTGCGCTTTCCGAACATCAGCCGTCTCGCTTCGGCGGGGTCCTTATTAAAATGGGGCGTCTAGGGCGCATACTTTATTTGGAGTGTGTAGTGAAAGCTCAGTCTCTGGCAACGACCAGATGTGACATAATCACCTGATCGTTATGGTTGTTGAGTTGAGGTTTAGGGTTTTGGGTTTAGGGTTTGGTGTTTAGGGCTTATTGGGGTTACAACAACCCTCACATTATCAGCAGACTTACGAGTGACTAAGTCATGTTCACGTAGCTGCCCTGACGCTTGTCTTCACCCACGCTAGCAGTCAGATTCTCAATCTTTAAATAGGGTTTCAAAAACTCGTGATTTAGGGCTTAGGGTATAAGCTTTAGGGCTTCTCCCCTAAGAATCCTCGTGGGTATATGGTATATGCCTGCGCCCTACATAACTCTTCTAGGAACCCCATTGGGCTGAAAGTATGTACCATATACCCATCTGGACCCTTGTTGCCTCTAGATATATGGTAGAGAAAACTAGAAAATACAATTGCCAGAAAGGCTCTGCATAGAACAATCCGTAAACTAGATTGCCATTCCTGACTGCCCCCAACTAAAGATTATCAGTGAGACTTGAAGGGTCCCCATGCAAACCCTATATTACACACCAAGGAAAACCCCTGAGCAGCAGCATTATTACCTCCATTCAAGGATGAAGTTTTCGCGTTCCTCAAGCATTTCTTTCTCAAATCTGTGTAATCGGGAAGAAAATTCAGGAACATAGTCTCCAACAGCAGGCCCCATAATAAAGTGGCACTGAACCCTAAACCCGCAGGGTATATATATATATAGAGAGATATAGATAACAATATATATATATAATCACGAAACGCGAGCGTTCTAGATTCTTTATAGGCATCATTATAAGATACCCTGGGTTTCCCTACCCGGTCGATAAAGGGCTGTACCTAGCCACACTTGTTTGATGAGAGCATCCGCGGTTCTGCTCTAGCAGCAGTGCAAAACCCAAATCCTTGAACCCTAAACCCAAAACCCTAATCCCAAATCCTTGAATCCCTTTACTCTTACACTCAGGCTCGCTTACCTCAAGCCGTTTCGACCATTTGGAAAACAGCTTCTGAAAACACGGCTTAAGGACTACCTAGGGTTTAGGGTTTATCTCATGCAGCTATCTGGGACACCAAACGTTGAAAAAAAACACAAGCGCCTGCATGCAAGCAAGTATTTTCAGTATTGTAACTCCTACAAGCCAGCAAGACTTTTTGTATGAGATTTCAGGACATGAGGTCCTTATTTGGGACAATATTAGGGACTATACTAAACTACAAGAGGGACTCCTACTGTATGTCTACTGTTAAGGTCCCTTAAAAGGCTGGTATTGACAGGAGCTCATAATAGTCTAAACTCCTAGCATCCCCCTTATAGCTACTTTGAGGCATTTAGACTACAGCTCATATTCCTCAACCCTGGCCAGTATGCAAGAGTATTAGTCTCAGGGTCACGTGGGTGGTGCCCATCAACAGCCCCCAACGGAATCCCTGAACGGGACCCGCACCCATGTCGCCCTGAAAAGCAACGCAGTTGTCACACACACCTTTAAAATCTTGAGCCCTTAGACCACGTTAGAGGCCCCGAATTCTTTCTTGTGTTGTCCAACTCTGATTTCAACCCTACGTCACCTCCGGATTCCGCTCGCCACCGCATGCCTCCAGAAGAAATTCATGCCTGGGAACACGTGGGGGGTTTCCCAAAATTGTGGGTACCATTTTGGGGGTCTCCCTATTAGAAGATCGTATTTTGGGGTCTATATTGGGGTCCGCCTATTTAGGAAACTACCGTCTAGGGGTTGTAGGCATGTAATCACCTGTATCATAAGGAGCCCACCCTCCTCGTCAACAATAAGCATTCCAGACATAGTTCCACTATATACTACTGTGAATATACAGTATTAGGTCGGGGAGGGTGTCTGTTGATCAGGGTGAAAATCAGTCCCCAACGAATTCCTAAGCCCCAATCCGTGAAGCCTGAACCCCTCAACCTATAGTACAGCTGTTTTCCAAAACTAGGGTACCCCAACATAGAACCCAATATGCTATAGGCCTTATAATAGGCACCCCTAAGAAGGTACTTAAACCCTAAACCCTAAAATCCCAACCCTAAACCCCCTAATTTTGGGAAACCCCCATATCCTATAGTCTCCTCCCGATCCACATGGCATCCCTACCTCGAGGCTCATTGGACTTGGTAGCTACTTACAACCTCGGTTAGAACCCTACGCACACCTAGGTTTAGGGTTTAGGGGCTTGGAAAAATGTAGGGCCAGTGAGCGGGTTTATGAATATATATATAGTCCAGCAATAGGTACTTTCTAAGTCCCATGAACCCTCAATTTATGGCTGAACCCTGAACCCTATGTTATCCTGCAACCTCCTCATAATCCCTGCAGGGTCCGCCCAAATCCTTAAAGCCGAAAACCCTCATCCCGAAAGCCATCGTGCTTTTGGGTTTCTGGTTTAGGTTTTAGATCTAATCCCCCGAAAAGGTCTAAACGCATTATGGAAACCCTCAAGGAACCCTGAGCAACTGCTGCCCTGGCGCAATGGGGGAAGGCCCGCGCCAGGTGATAACGAACGTGGAGGCGGAAGCTCCGCACCAGGCCTGCCGGTATAGCGCTTAGGGTTTGGGGTTTCGCGTATAGGGTAGGGTTTGGGGTTTAGAGTTTAGGGTTTGGGGTTGCTGTCAGGGTTTGGAGTTGTCGATTTGGTGTAGCGTTTGGGGTGTGCGGTTTAGGGTTTATAGGGTACAGTTTGGGGTGGACGGTTAGGGTTTGGGGCAGCGTTCTTTAGAATCATAGTTCCGTCGGGTTATGGGGTTCGTTCAAAAGGCCTATACGGCATGTATAGGGATTATGTATGGTCGTGTAGGGTTAACTGATAGGGTTTTTGGTTTAGGGTGTGAATTATATAGTTCCATTAAAGGGGTCATAAGGTAGTATACTGGCATACATGGTTATGGAGCGGAAAATCGAAGCTACTATGAGGTTGATATCCGCTACAGTCAATATTTCCCCATATATCTATCTATATATAGTCGCTATCGCTCACGACTTTTAGGGTGCACAGAAATTCCTCGCAGACCACATTTTGGGACTGGCGGGGAGATTGGGGGGTGACTCAGGGGGGGCGAGGTGGATGGCGGATGAGGGGTGTCGTTGGGGTGCCTATCCACCCCCCCATTGCCATGCCGCCTCCCGGCAGCCCAACAGCCAACGGGGCGCCCGATAGCTTTTACAATTAGGGGCTATACTAAGCTACGAGAGGGAAACCCTATGTCCACCCTACCCTAAATGGTCCCTTAACAAGCCTGATATTGACAGTATACGCTTTCAAGTAGAAGGATTAGGGTTGAGGATTTCAGGTTTGGGGAGTATGGTTTAGGATTCAGGGCCGGAGTTTCAGGATTGGATGCTTGGACTTAGGGTTTGGGGGCTGGGGTTTAGAGTTTAGCGTTTTGGGGGTATGGGCTTAAAGGTTTTGCGATTGGGGTTAATGTTTTGGGGGTTGTGATATGCACCTAGCATGAGCGCTTAATCTTGAAGTCCTTCTGTAATCTGAATGTTTTCAGTTAGGGAGACCAAGCCCTAAACGTGCGCAGGCACGGAGGACTCCTTCATCAGCAGCAGCAGCGTCGTTCAACAGTGAACCACCCACTCTGCACCAACTGATAGGTTTAGGCTTGAGGGCCTCCCTAAACCCAAAACCAACTACTACTGCAGGCGCTGGGATTGTAAGAGGATTATGGGGGGCCGGGAATCCATGTTAGCGCAACCCCGAAACCTCAAGGCCCTACTAAACCCTGAGCCCAGAAATCCTGAACCCCAACAAACCCTAGACTCCAATCCCGCAAATCCTGAGGACAAGACCATGAACCCCTAAAGACCAAGACCTAAAACATACCCATGCTGAGGTGGAGCACTGCAGCCTCTATAGACCTAAACCCCGAAGTGATCCCTACATCCTACATGTCTGTCTAACCCCTTCGAGGGGACCCAGTTCCAAGTAGTCACCCAGGCCCCCTATGTCCGAAGCCTGAAGTCTTTGTCCAAATAGACCTGAACCCCAACCCCTAAACGCCAAACCCTACACCCTACACCTTAAATCCTAAACCCAAAACCCTAAGCCCTGAACCGTGAACCCCAAATCCTAAACCCTACACCCTAAATCCCTATACCCTAAGCCCTAAACCCTTAGCCTCGCCTGTGGTGAGACCAGAGCTCCTTGGAGCGCGTTCCAAAGGCACGCCACAGGGCCTTCTCGTCTGCCTCCTGGCTTACCCTAAGGTCCATGTACCCAATAATTGGGTACTTAGGTCCTTGGTAATAGTAATTTTTAGGGTGTAAGGTTTAGGGTTCAGGGCTTAGGGTTTAGGCCTTAGGGCTTTAGGGCTTAGGGTTTAGGTGTTATAGGGTTTAGGGCTTAGGAGTTTAGGGCTTAGGGGTTTAGGGCTTAGGTTTTTGGCTCAAGCGGCCTCGCCTGCCGGCTTCGGCGCGTTCGCCCTGCTCGACGGCCCCCGGCTCACTCAGCTTAGGCTTACATAGGGCTATGAAAGGAGTATAGAGGGTTATATAGGGCTATAGGGAGGATAGAGGGTCATACAGGGGTTATGTAGGGCCATATGACGGTTGTAGATGCTTTAGAGTTACCAGAATCAAGTCCTTCCCTGCCTCCTGGCTTTATGAAGGTTCAGGGTCCAGGGCTTTCTAAGCTTTACGGGTTCGGGGGTTGGGGTGTAGGGTTTACGGTTTATAGGGTTTGAGATTGAGAGTTGGGGATTCAGTGCGTGGGGCTTAGGACTTGAAACCATGCGTATCATGGGTCTCTGGCCCTTTATCCTTGGGCCGACTACCTAAAGTATGTACTCTGTACAGGGCCCCTAGAATTCAGAAGTTGAGGGCTTGAGATTTAAAAGCTTAGGGCTTAATAAAAATCGGAATCTGAGCCATACCCAACCTAGATGCAAGGCCATGTTGAAACAATGCTTTTGCTCAAAGCACCCTCCCAAGGGTCCAGGTACCCAACAATTAGGTACTTGGGATGTTGGTAATGGTAGTTGGAGTGCAGGCTTGGGGGAAGTATATGACTATAAAGTACTTGGGCCCTTAGGGCCATATTGGGCTCAGGTTGGGTGAGGCCCTAAACCCTAAACCTTTAACTTTCAGTATACAAATCGGAACGTTGATTCGGGTTGTTCTTCATCAGGCCTGCGCTTTTGAGACAGCTACCTGGAAAACGTCATAGTTCTGTCACGTGAAGTCTTTTGAATGGCTACACCCTGCACCCTGCACCCTTTTCTAAATGGTTCCAAATCCGCTCCATACGACAGCTACCCCTAAGGGTCCATGTACCCAATAATTGGGTACTTAGGTCTTTGGTAATAGTAATTATAGTACAGGTTTTGGGCGGGGTGAGTATATGACAATTAGGTACTTGGACCCTTAGGGTACTCTACATCCAGCTACAGGAATCTTCCCGAGTACTTGGGTCCTGAAGGACATCAACCATAAGCCTATAGGATGGTGTTGCATAAGCAGCCATTCCGATTAGTGTTTGGGGTTCCCAAAACTCCATTATTTGGGCACTTGGACCCTTAACCCTGTTATACATCCACATGATTTCGCTGTACTTTGTACTGGGTTCACACAGCATGCTCAGCATGTTCAATCAGGGACAAGTCTGCACGTGCCAAACTTGTTGCATGGCGTTGTTAAATTAAGTTACCATAATCGGTATGTGTATATATATCAAGAAATTCAGACGGTTTCCTCAATATAGTACCTGAAACTAAGTTCCTTAACAGCAACCCAATTCGCCGGCCGCTTCACCCCGCGACCGCAAACAGCCCTTTGGAAGGCCACCGCCACCTTATGACCAACAAACTGGGTTGCTGTTAAGGAACTTAAACTAAGTTACCATAATGGGTATATATAGTACTTAATAGGGTTCCCCATATATAGTAACTTAAACGAGGTTCCTCAGCCGCAACCCAGTTTAGGGTTTAGGGGCCAAGCTGAAGTTCAACCTGAAGCAAGGCGCGCAGCAAACTCGTCCATGCATGGCTATAACCACTTGTAAGCACTCAAGTAAATGTTGCGGAATTTTCGCGAAGGCCAGATGTCATCGTGGAGTCATCTGCGCGTGGAGTCATCTGCGGCTTTCCCACTGAAAAGAGATCCTGAGGGAACCTCGGAAGACACAGGGAGTCGAAGCTAGAGAGTAAAACAGTATGCTCAAGCAATCAGGAAGATGGGGTCCCCAAACCCTTAGAACCTACACCGTAAACCATTTCACCGCTTTTATTGTCCAGGTTAGCCTTGAGCTATAGAGCCTGAAAAACCGAGCCCTGAAGCATTGGGACTCCAGAACCCTAAGCCCAAACCCCCAGACCCTAGACCCCTAAGGGTCCAAGGACCCAAGTAATAGGGTTTTAGGGCCTAAATGCCATATCTTTAATGGTATCGGTATTTAGGAACTGAAGCCCTATTATTTGGGTCCTTGGACCCTAGACCTTAGTCCGTCCTCATTCGACTCGGAGCTGATCTTACCCTCAATGAAGTCCGTAGTGGACTGACGTTCAACATCCTGGTGCGCATGGGGGTAGGGCTGAGGGCTAAGGGTGTAGGATTGAAGTTTGGAATTTCGGGATCCGGGGGTTAGCAGTGAACAGATCTTGCCTGTTGTTGCCGTTTAGTAGAGAATCCTCGTGGGCTTAGGGTTGAGGTTCCAGGTTTAGGATTCGGCGTTGAACTCGTAAGGCTTAAGGGGTCCAAATGCCCAAAAACTTTACCATGGCTTTAGGTACCAAAAGCGTATTTGGGATCTCTAGCCGTATTGTTTGGGCACTCGGAAACTTTGGGAGAAGCAACCTTTACGGCGATCGTTCCTGCTACAGCTCACGGCATTTCTATCAACATGGTTGATATGGCAGCTTCCCAGAATAGGGGGACCCCAATATAGACCCCAAAATACCATAATCCGTATTATGGGGACTCCAAAAAGGTACCCATAATTTTGGAAAACCCCCTATCTTCGTTGACACTAAACCGAAAACCATACCTCCAAATGAGACGTGAAGTATACTCTGCACACCTCCAATTTCCATACCTTGGTCCCTTAACTAAACCCCCAAAGTATGTACAACAGTGGGTTTTTGGGCTATATTTCTAGGTTTTGTGCAATTTTTCTACCTATTTTGGGGGTCCAGGTAAGGAAGCTCCTGGGCCTAAAGCCCAAACTATCCCGCATCCCGCAACACTGAACCATAAATTCCTGAGCCACTAACACCTACCCTCCCCCGAAAGTAGCAAGGGACTCCTTACTTAAGCCACGAAATCATGTAAAATAATAGCCCTAAACCCATGATAACAGCCATAACGGCTATCATTTTACATACTTTTGGGGTCCAGGTATGGACTACCTCCAAAAAAGACAGTAGTCTTTGCAGGTGACTTTTCCACCTCCATGCTAGCTTGGCGGATGGTAAATGGAAAGCCCTAGACCCTACACATTCCTAAAACCCTATAACATCCTATAACCTTTGAATTCCTAAACCCTGAACCCTAAACCCTAAATCCATAAACCCTAAAACCCCTATAACCTATCCTGGGGACCCAAATAGCCCAATATAGATAATGTTTACAGACTTTAGCAGCCTATGTGGGTATTATTCGTATACTTGCATCCCAAGGGCAATACACTCCGAAGCCCAGTGTAAGCCTCATGGGTTTCCCGACTACCCCCGCCCTAAGCTACCCACTGTAAATTCTCCGTAGTTAAGCTTAACTACGCCTAAAAAACCCTAAGTAACCTTAATTAGGGGGGAACCTAAGTGGGGTGGTATAGAGGGGGGTAGCAGGGGAATCCATCATACCCTAAACCCTAAACCCTCAAGTCCTACACCCCGACCTCCCAAGGCTCTTCATCGACTTTCTCCATGCTGGGGCCAGGCAGATCGCTTGATGATATATCATCCTTCAATTTCGGAGATGGTTTCGGGGTCTAGCGTTTAAGGTAGGGGCCGGAGCATCAGTAAGTAGCTTTGGGGTTGAAGGCTGAATCCGTTGACCTTTGAGTGCGTGTCGGATGGCTTTCGTAGACGGACGAGTGGTTTCGAGTTTAGGGCTTACTGTAGGTGCCTGAGAACTAGAATTTGGTTTGGGGGTGCAGTATACTAGCTCTGACCTGGCCCATACGTAGACTTTCCGAAGTAGCACCACAGCCACAAGTAGTTGCAAAGTCCCCTGAACTTCCAACTGGGCATCCCAACAGCCTCTTTTCTAGGCCTATAGAACATGGGTGCATGTGGCATTCCACCAGTTTTTGTCGGTCCAATGTTTTGTTGTCATGCTGAATCTGTAGGCATCTGGAAGCACGAGGCCAAGGATAGAAAAAACACCAGAAACTACGACCCATGGACGTATGCCTCCGTTGGGCCAAGTCCGTTCTTCCCAGTCAAGGGCTACTGCCTCTGCAGGGGCGCAAAAAGAAAACCTAAATTCAAGCTAAGAATTAGAACAGGAATCGCGGGCCGTTTCCTTCCTAGCATAAATAACCTAGACCCTCGACCAAGCCTCTTTTAGGGCCTAAGTATCCACCATCACTCAGGGGCCACCCATCCCCAAATCAGGATGCTTTCTAGAATGGTCTTGGAAGGGAGATGTGGTAGTTGTAGGCCCCCTCTAGGCCTATAGACTATAGTCTAAACTCCTAGTATGGCCCTTAATAACCCCTGGAAAACTCCCGGAAACAATACCTTATATAAGCACCCTTTAAGGAGTTTAGACCCGAAAGGTTTAGGGCTTAGGGTCTAGGGTTGGAGGGTCCCAATAATTAGGATTTTAGTAGTTTGGGGATGTAGGGACATGTAAGCATATATAAGAATACATAGGATACATGGTGTCTAATGATCTAAGTACACACATATCAATTTTTTAGGTCCTTCAAACCAATCAGATTGTAGTACTTGGGAACGAAAAATGCTGAAACACACAGGGTGTTGGGGTGCTCAGATCCAATTCTCACATGACCTAGTAGAAAATTATGCAAAGCAGCACCTCAAGTGGCAAGTTGTCAAACTGTCATCCCCTTTGGGGTCGCTTGTGCAAATACGACCCGCGAATACAGTTGAAGGTACCTCCAAGAAGGGACCACAGTTTTCGAAGCCCTCCGAACAAGGGACTGCAAGACTTCCTGGTTGTTAGTAGGGGAAACGGGAATGCAATCCCTATATAGTATATTCCCTTCTGCCGTACTAACCCTACACCCTGTAAAGTAGTTTCCATGTTCGTTTCCATTATCCCTATGTAAGTTCCAAAATCTCCCCTTATTCCCTGTGACCCTAAACCCTAAACCTGAAAGCCCTATTCCCTACCGACCCCCAGTAAGCTGTGTTCAAACAACTTTTGGCAACTCCAGGCTAAGCGAGAGCTCTTCAAAATCTGAGTCTTTGCTTGAATATCCAACCCAAGTCTAAGGCTTAGGGTTTTAGGGTTCAGGGTCCATGGAGGCTTAGGGTCTAGCCCTAGCGGTAGTACTTCCACTAGGGCTCACGCTACTCTTACGAGGTTTGCTGCTCCACCCTTTCTCTATGGTCACTGTTGTTGATACTCGCCTTCTTTTAGGGTTTAGGGTCCAGGGTAATTCCTAGACCAGAGAATGAAGAAGGTCCTCTTCGTCTTCTCCCTCCAGCTCTTCGCACATGGTTTCCACCAGCTGCTTTCCTGCAACACGGCCAGACTAAACGATGCCGATACACGGTTTGGAGTTTGAACTTTAGGGCTGCGTAAAGTTAAGTATTGCAGGACTACAAACTTCCAAGAATTACACAAGCAAGCCTGGAACAAGATCTAAAACCATCGTTTGAAGTCGGGTTTTTGTAAGGTTTTCGGAAATCAGCTCAACAAAAACTGGTTCAAAGGGACGCATGGCGCAGACACAGGGTCAATTGGGGTCCCAGGCTTTAGGGCAGGATTCATAGCTTACGGCTTGTTGGGTGCAAGGTATCTGCGGCGGCCCACAAGCTGGCGCAGGCTCAATATTCATATGGGTGGTTGTGAAAATTATGGTCCCTTTTTGGGTACCCTGAATATGAGGTGCCGTATTAAAATAGGGATCCAAAAAAGGGACCATAATCTTGACAACCACACTTATACCTCCCCAAAATGTATACTGAGACTACAAATGCTGTAAGTACCCAACTGTTGGGTACTTGGACCCTTCGGGTTAGTGAATACATAGAGACTTGAGGGACATCTGAATCCGCGTAGTGGTTCCTGCAATCATGGGCTCTTTGCTGGGGGCTGTGTTCTAACCAGGACTGCATATTCAGGGGGGATACAGTATGCAGATCCGAATTTGTCCTAATTTGGGTGCACACGCGAGCGACCTGCAGACGATACCTGTTCTAAAGCTCAAAGACATGGGGTCTCATATTAGGTAAAGAATATAGGGAACTACACTATATGCCTCTGAGACCCCTATGTCAACCACTAGTAAACCCTTCGCAAGCTAGAGCCACCAACAGAAAACGCGCGTGCCCCTCCCATGCTTGGCGTGTCGAATCTCCTCTATGTCAGGTTGTCGTGTTCCGTTCATCACGTAAAGCCGAGACCTTTAACCTTAACCACACGTCTAGTTCCTTCTTTGGACACTATTCCCAAGTATGCCTTCGTACTGTATGCTCTATTGAGTTTCAGGGCATCAGTCAAGTAAAGATTCCAGTAAAGTAGAGCTTCCGAATAATTTGCAACGATGACCCACCCTGAGAGTCCAAATACCCAACTATCAGATCTAGAGTTTTAGGTCTCAAGCACCTTATTCTTAATTATTTTCGGTACCTGAAAAGCCTAAAGCCCAAACCCTGGGCCCTGAACCCTGCATGCTTAACCCTAAACCCTAAATGCTAAACCCTAAGTCCTACATCCTGGGTCCTAAATCCTAAGCCCTGAACAAGAAACCCAGACAACGTGTCGCCTGCAAGTTGCTGGGAAGGAGTTTTCCCAACCTCCTCCTCGGAGTTCTTGCGCCTAGGTCACCCAACAACTGGGTCATTGTTGAACACGCAGTTTTGGGTTTAGGGTTCAGGGTTTACGGAACTAATAGAATGGTAAGACCCAATAAGAAATCAGCAACTGTCACTAGTACACTGAGGTTCAAGAACTCATACTATTGGGGCCTTAGGTCCCAAAATGCAAAAACCTGAGTGATGTTTGGGACCTAAACCCTGAACCCTGAACCCTGAACACCAAATAGTTGGGTACGTGGACCCTTAGGGTATGGGATGAAGGGAGGGAATCGCAGCGATATAGTAATAATATTGGGATAATGGAAAATAGAATGGAAACTACTACATAAGGATATAGGGGTATATACTGGGGTTATATAGGGAATAATGAAAATAAAATGGAAAATAACATAACGGGCTATAGTAAGGTCATTTTATGGCCTTTGCATCCCCTCATATCCGCTTTTAAATTCCTAGAGATAGGTTGATAAGCGGATCTGCATTAGCAGGGGAATGGGGAACAGTTGCCCAACATTGTAGTCTACTAGATTCCAAGGACAGGCAGAAGATGCGCAAACCCCAAACACCATACTCTCAACACCTTAACCCTAAAACCCACAAACCCTAAACCATGCGGCACGGCTGCTAGACCAACTATCTTGACAGTTGATATCCTCTCACTCAAGACCCTTCTGGCACCCTTAGTTGGGGATATATGGCCAATCATCTCTTTGTATACTTATATGTATATACATATACATATATGTATATATACATATGTCTAGAGGAGTATATAGGGGAATGGAAAGGAACATGGAACCTACTACTACACTATTGAGGGCTTAGGGCTTATTACCCTTCATTCAGAATATATGGCCCCTAATAGCAGGTATGTGGGCACTAATAGAAGGTAGGCTGAGGGTCCAGAACCACTTGCTTCTTCCGCTATGCTGTGACCCCAGTTGTAGCTGAACTCATCGGCTGCATAACACGGAGGAATACCTTATGAAATTAACGCTCTGCATGGTTGATTGGTCATGTAATCAGCCAAGTCTGAGCGTCCAAATGGGATGTAACCCCCTCCCTCTCATCATAGCACTCCCCACCCACCTAACAGTACAAATTCCCCAAACTCAATGCGGCTTTATTGGGAATACTCATTCTTCGGGCAAGGAGGTAAGGGTAGCATTAGTAGTGTTGTTGCCCTAAGTCCTAAACCCTCAAATCCGAAACCTGAAAACCAAAATCCTAAACAATAAACTCTGAACCGGACTATTCATCGGTCCATCCAGGAGGTTATCAAGGATGCTGGGTTCTAGGAGGGTTTAAGGTTCAGGGTTTAATGTTTGGCGACTCCCCAAGTCTTCTTGCTGTGGGTGATCACTTTGCGCCTGTAGGGTTCAGGATTCAGGGTCTACTGGGAGGCCAAAGGACTTAGTAACTGCCCATAACTGGGATTGTAACCCTCCTTAAAATTGGGGTAACCCCTATAAGGCTTTTTAGGGGATTATAGTTAGGGTTATAAGCCCAGTTATTAGTGGTTACTATACCCATGGGGCTTCAAGTAGGGCAGGCGTCCTTAGGATCCCCAGCTCTGCATCTGTACATCACCGAATGAAGGGCACCCCGAGGTGGGTAGCTACCAGGTAAGTACCCCCGCCTAGAGCTTATATGTAAGGCTTCTAAAAGAGTCGTTTAGGGTCTATGTAGGCCTCCTTGAAGGGTACCCCCCTTATAACTATGCACCTGCACCTGGAGGCTCCTTAAACCAACCCATCATCAAGCCCCAAATTGAGCCCTAGGTAATCCATTCGTCTATTTTCCCTGATGGAGGCCTTACATATACCTGACTTGGTCGGTGATGTTTTACGATTGGGTGTATAGGGTCTTATGCTAGGTGAGTATAAAATGAAACACTAGGTCGCTTACCATACACTTGTGGCATACACTAACAGACTACACGATTACTTGGACGTACCTGGGCCTTTCCTCTACCTAGCCCTAAACCGATAAAGCACTGTATAGTCCCTGTGCCCACTTCATTATCCATGTCATTCTCCACTGTTGCTTGTAACCCTAAGGGTCCAAGTACCAAATAGTCATATCAATATACCTACCCCAAACCTGTGCAATTACTACTGCTCTAAACCCAATTTCCTAATTACTAGGTTTGGACTCTTGAGCCCCAACTGACCTAATCTGAATGGTATTTGGGACCTAAAGCCCGAATATTTAGGTACTTGGACCCTTAGTCGGACGAGATTGCAAACTTACCCAGAACCTGTACGACAATTACAATTATCACCCCAAACCCATGTACCAAATCATTGGGTACTTGGACCCTAAGCCCTAAACCCCATACATCCCTGCATATACCCCTATATATATATATCCTCTTTCAAAGGGACCTAAGTTTTGGGTACTTGGACCTTTAGGCCTCAGATAACCTAAACCCTGAATCCTGAACCCTGTACCCTAAGCCCTAAACCCTTAACCCCAAACCCTAAACCCTAAACCCTGAGAGTAACTGGGATTCGTCCCTACCTCGATCCTACGACGCAGAAGCCTCAGATCCGGTAAGCCCCAAACCCTTTCATGCCCCAAAGCCCTGCTTTGAGGCGGGTTTTGGGGTTTTCGTGTTTAGGGTTTAGGGGTTTAGGGGTTGAGGGGTGTAGAGTTTTAGGATTCAGGATTCAGGGTTCAGGGTCTAGGAGTTTAGGGGTTTAGGATATTAAGCCATGCCTAAAAACGTAGTTCAGGGTTTTGGGTGTCCATACAAGCGCTAAGTCTAAGAATTGGACCTACACATCTCAAAAGTCTCAAAAACCTTCGACCTTGAAGGCTGATCCTTACTTTAAACCCTCAATCCTAAATCCCAGACCATTTCAATGCATCCCAGCAACTTCTTCGCGGACGCGCGTGACAAGTAATTCAGGAAGTCGTGAAAGGTGATGGCTTGTTTACCTGGGCGCGGGTTTGCAACCCCTCAACACAGACTTTTTCTTAGATTGCAGGCTTGCCTGAACCCTTTCATGTACTCCTGTTGGGGATGCCTGCTGCTTCGCAGTCCATATCCCACTACCGAAGCACGCCCCAGAAGGATTTATGTTGCAGGGTTTAGGTAAACAACAATTTCCCTGAGTTCCTCAAGCACAAGATCGTCAACAAGAATCTGCTTCCCCAGCATTAAAAGCCTTAGATCCCGAACTCTGAAGCCTAAACGTCATAAGGTTGCAGGAACTTCCCTGAAGAACTGTTTCCACAGACAAACGGCCTACAGGCGACACCGAAATCATGGAAAAACAATTTTGTTAGCACTCCTAAACCCTTAACCCTCTTCCTTGTGAACCGCTGCTCTAGATGCCTGCCTTCGCCGCGGACATGTGTAGAACAAAAACGAAAACACTCCTGCAACCGGCCCCACCCCAAAGCTGCAATTTAGCTGTTGCCCACATTTAGCAGGACAACAGGACCTCCAGGCTATATGAACTGTGGCGACGAATAAACATATCTAAATGATAGGAAATCTGCAAGGACACCGTGGATTGATTCGAACGCGCGCATGTGCACTTCCCCACTTAAAGCCACACATGAACTGAAAATCGTTAGGACTTAGGTGTTCCCCATCCCAATTGAAGGACTAGTAAGCCCATTTACAACCTATATACTAAGACCCCCTGAGCCCCAGAACCTAAATGTAAAGCCCTATGTGAGAGCTTCCTTTCCATGATTTACTAAATGTCCCTGAACCTTCAAATGCACTTGGCCTGTCAAACTCATTTGAGGGACTGTATACGGATTATAAGGGCTATATAGGGTCACGTAGGGATGTATGAGGGTTGGGGATATAAACCTTCCCCAAGCAAGCATGGAAGTTTATATGATTGATGCCAAAATTCTAGAAAAACTGCATAACGTGAGTTTAGTATACTATCCATTATTCCCAGGGTATGGGGAAGTTAGGGGCATGCAAGATTTCAAGCATTAATCGTATGGTCCCGTCGAACGACCGTTTCTGTAGGATCCTTTTTGGAGTTCCATGTTACCTCATTAAACCCTCAACCTTAAACCCTAAAACCTGGACCCGAAATCGTGGTGGGTTGTATCAACCTGCAAGTCCTGAACTCTGCCAGGAACGCGGGACCAGGGACATTTGGAAAGGAAAAGGGTTTAGGGTTTAGGCTTTAGTGGTTTAGGATCTAGGGTTTATGGGGTTGAGGATCAGGGCTGAAGCTTTGGGCTTTTGACATGTTTGCCCGCCTCACCGTTTGTGCAATGTCCGGCGTTGGGTGTTCAAGTACCCGAATATAGGGTTGTGGGTAACCAAACCACACTGAATATGGTATTTGGCACCTGAAGCCTCAGTATATGCTTTGGAATTCTACGCCCTAGAAGCTACATATCTTTGTAACCCTTCTTAAAAGACCATTCATGTACACCCTTAGGCCGCGGCTGGTGCTGAAAGGTAGCCACCCAAAAATGAATCTAACCTCAGTGTTAGTAAACCCTAAAACTCCAAACCGTAACCCGCCCAGTGTTTGGGCTGCTGAGGGCGTGGCTACCACCAACCTCCGCCATGACTTCATCTACTGTCTGACCGTTTGGCAACACCTCCACCAGCGGACCGTCTCCTGTTCCACGATCACATGGAATTTCTTGAAATTTTGGGGTCCCTTATAAGGTCCAGGTAGCTACACACTACCTAACTACTGCAAAAAGTGAACAACAACTTGAAAATATTGCATGTGGCTGTTGCTGTCGGTGTCCCCAACAAAGGGCCCCTTACCTTTGGAACTCCTCACGCATTCCTTCTTGGCGGGAATTCTGGGTCTTGCTCCCTTGCTTCGGGATGCGAGGGCCCTGGGATGTAAAAAGCCTTAAAGACAGAATACCGGCATGAGCACCAGGCTACGAAGGTAGGGGCCCTGAAGTACCCGTTTCTTACGGCGATATCGGAAGACGAATAAATCCCCATCTGAGCTATAATCTACACTCATAGTCTCCCCATGAATAGCCCTTATAGTCGTCCCCTATAGAATCCCCAACAAAACCCCCCCTTTATAGGCTACAGCTCATTTGAGGACTCTACGGTTTTTGTTTAGTGCTGGGCCTGCAGGTCAGGGTTTAGGGTTTAGGGTTTAGGGTAAAGACTCCCAGAGCTTCAAAGCATCATGCTGCTGGTTAAATGACCTCAGACATTTACCTGAATCTCCTGATGCAACACGAGTGCCATCCCGAAACGGGTCAAAAACCTAGATAGTAGATGCCTTCGACTCAAAGGACTTGTTAAAAGTACTTATTAAAAAGGGCTCTCATGCATGTGGACCCCCCAAATAGGGAACCGCATGAATGAAGTAGGAATGTAACAGGGCTGTAACGGAATATGCCTATGTTCTTGGTTTTTTTATTTGAGGCCTCTTTTAGATGCGTTCGAATATATACACATACAGAAAGAAACTTTTGAAATGCAGGCCTGTGCTTCGACGCCGTACGCATACCAAAATTGCCAGCCCGACCCTAAACCCAAAACCCCGAAACCTTAACCGCTATAGGGTTTAGGGTATGACTCCACCTTTCCAAGTTTACGCGCATATGGGCGGCCTGGGCATTTTCCAGTTGGGCTTTTGGGATCCTTCAGAAACCTACTCCTGGTGATGTGGAAGCATGGGAAACATGCCAAGCCCCATGTTGGAAAAAAGAACAGCATCACAGCACCCAAGTCTGAGGGGTCAGGGTTCAGGCCATAGATTGTTTTGGGAAGACTCCAGTTGCGGAATTTTAGATCCATAGGGTAATGCAGGGACATTTCAATTGAGTTTAAGTCCTAGGGCATGTGTACTTAACTGGCTGGCCCTTTGGGCTGGTT
>CAJNIZ010043166.1:25155-44886 GCA_905231905.1 Symbiodinium pilosum
AGTAGTAGTAGAAGAAGAAGCAGAAGTGAAACATGCAGCTGAAATAGAAGTTTTAGTAGCAACCGTTCAGGCTAAGGGTTCAGGGATTTAGGGTCTACATGGAGGTTCGGATAAGTACCTGGTTCCTCAGTGCTTTCCGTGAAGCTCCAGTATAGGGTGTACGGGTTGTGAATCTAAGCTCGCTGGAGTGAGGCAGCTCGGGATCTTAAGGGTTTAGGGTTTAGGATTTAGTGGAGTGTCAAGGGAAACAGTAAGCATACCTGCAAACCCTTCAAGCCATATCATAAGTACATGTGTCACCATAGGTCACCTACTTACCAAGCCCCTCGGACAGAGTTCTGGGTTTGTAGGGTTCATAGTCTTGGCAGAGCTAAACCCTAAACCCTAGTCCCTAATTACCGCCAAGACCTGATGGCGTGCTAGGACGCAGTTGAGCCCGATTCCTGACAAGCGCCCCCAGAAACCGATGCTGATGGAGTGGAGGACGTTTTGCATCACTTGGGGTACCTAGACTTGGGGGTTTCCCAGAATTAGGTGTACCAGTTTGGAGGTTTGCGTGTCAAGGATTGGAGCACTTTGGGTCTAGGCGCGGGATTTCCTGCATCAGCAATGTCTGAAGGCATTGGTGCCGGTGAAATGGGTGCACCCACCCTGCCAGTATAAGATGTCAGGTGCCCTAAACCCTCAACCGTACTAGAGCAGCCGGATGGCTAAAGCCTCAAGCCAGGACGGCTGGAACCCAAAGCGCCGCTCAAAAAACAAGGCATCACAATCCCTAAGGGTCCAAGTACCTAATTGTCATATACTTACCCAAGACCTGTACTATAATTACTATTACCAAAACCTAAGTACCCAATTATTGGGTACATGGACCCTTAGGGAATCATAGAAGTAGCTGTAGATCCCGCCATATTGCAGATTTGGGGGGCCTATAGTCATAGTACATCTGGACCCAATATTACCCCTATTCATTTCAGGATATTTCGCTCTGTCAACCAACCCCTGAAATCTCAGACCCAGCCTTCTTGCCCTGAAGGTCCAAGTACCCAATAATCAAATACTTACCCAAAAAGTGTACTATAACTAGTATTACCCAATACCCAAGCACCTAATCATTGGGTATTTGGACCCTTAGGCTGACACAAAAGATGAAACTAAGGAAAGTTGACACCTTCTTTCTGCACATAGACCTTGATGCCGTTTGGGATTTGGGTCTGTCTTCGAAGCCCAGTACTAGCAAACATCAAGCAAAATCGAGGTTTGCTTGCTCAGGCTTCCTACGCTCCATATCCTGAACCCCAAAGCCCTAACCCTGAACCCTTAACCCTAAACCCTGAACCCTTTACCTTAAACTCTAAAGAGATGGTTACTTCTTATCATTATCATCCCAAAGCTCCCGGCCCTTGCCTCAGTGATCTTCAGTTGGCTTAAGGCCGCTTTGAACTCATGGAAGTCCAGGTTCCCGGACCTTGGGCTGAACAAGATGGGTGCATGGCGTTTGAACAGCCAACTCTACGGACTTAAGTGAGCTCTCAGAAGCTACGACCCCCACTTAGAAGTTCATGGGACATAATTTGCACTTACAGCTGGGTTATAACCCGCTTCTCATCCTGGCAACCTGGATGGGGCCAGACAAGAGGATAATAAGTCGAAGTGGCAATGCAATGATTATGCAGTCCCATGAAGCCCTATACACACTAAACCAGATATATATATATGTATATGTATAAACATACACATACATCTCTATGTATATGCACAATATGTATATATGTATACGTACATATCGATATCCCTGTAACCCATCTGAAGGCAGCCGTCTATCCGTACCTACGAAACCCATGAAGGGTCCCGGATATAGACTCCCTTAAGTAGATAGAATAGGGGGTATATGGGGATCTCATTATAATATACCCAAAGCCATATTCTATCTACTTAAGGGGGACTATAGACCCTAAAGATGGAAATGCTAAAAACCATGAACGAGACGATTCAGGGTCAAGGGCTCAGAGGCTCTCCTCCCCCCCCTCTGCTAGTTTACCCTGAGCCTCAAAACAGCCCAAAAGCCTTATGTAGTATGGTCTTTGGGCCCAAAAGCCTCAAAATATGGGTCCTTAGAGCCTCAGGCTTTCAGTTTGCAGGGTTTGGCCATTTATAGGGTCGTAGTGGAAGGACCAATGTTCGACAGCTGGCGATCAACAGATATTCCCGAAGGGTCTAAGATTTCCAGAACTTTCAACGATACACGGTGCCTGCAGGCAAAGAAGCCTAAACCCTATACACATTAAAGCTCCCTGCCTACCTGGTTCATCCTATTTGGCCAGAAGGGGTTCCTGCATACCTCCTGGATTTCCGGAATTCAGCACGAGAGGAGCCTTGACTACCTTAGTTACGCCCATGCATCCTCACAGCAACGGATGGGTTAAGTGTTGCCTTGCACAAAAGAGACCTTCAGACATAGGGTTTCAAATAAGGACATACTCTATAAGGTCCTGAACTGAAGGTCCATTTGGGTCTAAGGTAGGGTTTAGGGGGGTTAAGATTGGGGTTGAGGCAGATTGTAGGACAGATGTCATCAGCAGCGCCTAGATGTACAATGGTAGCTGCCGCGCGTGACACCTGGTTGTACAGATCCCTAAGGGACCAAGGACCCAAATAATAGGGTTTTAGGGCCCAAATACCATTGATATTATAGTATTTGGGACCTAAAACCTCTTTATTTGGGTCCTTGGACCCTTAGGGGATGTTCCTTGGAGTTGAATCTCGTACGGCACTCAACTTTCCCGCGCTGAAATCAGGACTCTAAGCCAGCCAGTGAAACTGGTAGCAACAATTTCCATAGCTGCAGATGCCACGTGGGGGGGTTCCATAAAAAAGGGGCGCAGTATAGATCCCCAATTTCGATTTATCCTCACTATAGGGAGTCCAGAAGGCATTTTTGGAAGCCCCGCTATGATAGTTTGCCTAAATAGGGGGGAACCCAATACAGATCTCAAAACACGATAGTCCTGATTATGGGAAGCTCGCCCAATTTCAGAGGCAAACCCGAACCCCTAAACCCTAAACCCTAATCCCCAAACCCAAAGCCCTGAACCGTAAACCCTAAGCCCAAAGCCCTACCCCTAACTTGGGGGAAACACCCGTCTGCTCAAAGCTGAAAGGTAACGGGCCAAGGAACCTATCCTTGTCCACAGATTGGAAGACCTGTCAGGCTTAGGGTTTAGGATTTAGCGTTTAGGGTTTGGGGCTAAGGGTTTAGGGTTTAGGGTTTAGGGATAGGGCCAATGAGGAGGCCGAGAACCAAAAGAACTGAAACTCCCATCCTCTTCCCCATCTAATAACCCTCCCCACCCCCCTAACAACGTATGTTCCCTCTAGTAAATAATGGTACTACATATATAAGGGGGGGAGGGGGGTAGTGTTGGGGTGTCTGGTGCTTGTTATTGGGGGATGTGATTATTACTACGATCATTGCTGCCGCTGCTTTTGTTACTGGTTGTTAATCATCAATATTGTTGTTCCTATGGCTACTGTCAGCATTGCTACTAAGACAAGTCTCACTATGTACATCTATAGTCCCCCTTAAGTAGATACAATATGGCTTTGGGTAGATTATAATGAGAACCCCATATACCCCATATTCTATCTACTTAAGGGGGACTTTAGACATTGAAACGTAATTCCTGTTTGGCTACGGCCTGATTCCACCCATTCATGTTGCGCAACGGATAGACAAACGGCGGGTCCAAGATCCGGTCCAAGATATGGGGATTTCCCAAAATTAGGGTTACCATTTTGGGGGTCCCTATTATAAGGATTGTAGTATTTGGGGGTCTATATTGGGGGCCCCTTTTCTAGGGAAACTACCATATGTGTTGCTCTCAAAGCTCCGATCGTGACGATCCGTTCGACCTAAGTTTGAACAACCCTCCCAACAATATTTCAAAACATACCTGTGCATTTCTCGAACCCGTGGCCTCCCTTTCTACCAACAAACATTATCGGTTGCTGTTTAACTGGAGACGCTGCTTAGCGTGCCCACCAGTAAAACGACCAAGCGACCTTTCTTATCTTCCCGCTATTTTAACAACATATAGAAAACTTAATGGTACGGTAGTTAGGTAGTAGCTATTTCGAGGGTGGGGAGGTTTATCATTAGGGGACGGGGCTGACGAAAATTCGCAGGACAGGTTGCGCGAGAGCGCCCGCTAATACTGTACTGCCACGATCAATAGGGGAAGCGATCGGTTCGGCTGGGGGATCGGAAAACATTTCTGGGCAAGAAACTCTAATTCATTCGAGTTCACCCAAGACAAGCATGAAGTGCTGAACAATTTTGAAAGCATTGCTTTTGAGAGGGTTAGTGTCAGGGACAGGGGTCTATTTCAGTAGCCTAAACCTGAAACCAAAATCTCCATGTTCCCCCAAATCCTAAACTAAAATCCCTACGTATCCCCAAAACTCTGACACCCGAAGCTGGCAAAATCAAGAGCTCGCCTCTGATCCTGTACAACTAGCCGTGGGCTTAGGTTTTAAGAGTTCTAGGGTTTAAGGGTTTAGGGTTCAGGGGTAGACGGTTTGAATCTACCCCTACTACCCGCAACCCGGCGTGGTTCCTTCTCGGGTAGTATACTACAATGCTTTGCCAAAAACAAAACAAACCCAAAAATAAATAACATAGAAGCCCTTGGGTAAACCCTGCATTTTCAACCCTAAACCCTTAAACCCTAAACCTTGAACCCTCCACCTAGACCCACAACCCAAAACCTCAAACTCTAGCCGGACCTCAAGAGTACGTGAAACGATGGCTCAAAGTCCTTAAAAAGAGCCAAACAAGCTATCATTCTACATACTGTTGGGTTCAGCTATACCCTAATTTTAAAGCCCTAAAACCCCTAATTAAACCCCTTAAACCCTAAACCCCGAACCCCTAAACCCTAAACCTGTAATCGTGTAACCCTAAGGGTCCGAGGAACCAAATGATAGGGTTTTAGGGCCCAAATACTATACCATGAATGGTGTTTGGGCCCTAAAACCCTACTATTTGGGTCCTTGGACCCTTAGAAAGTCCCCATATAGCCCTATATATCCCCCTATACCCCCTTTAAAGGGACACTATTATTTGGGTCCCTCAGGGTAAGGGAGCAAGCTTGAGGAAGTCCAATAATCTGACGGCCGCCTGACCGCCTACCCATACCCTAAGGGTCCAAGGACCCAAATAATGGGTTTTTAGGACCAATACCATTAATAGTATAGTATTTCGGACCTAAAACGCTATTATTTGGGTCCTTGGACCCTTAGGGATAAGGTCCGAATAATTACATTCACATTCGGGGTTCCAAGTACCAACAACAAATTCAAAGGGCTTAGGGCTTAGGGCGTATAGGGTTCTAGGGTTTAGGATTATGTCGATATAAAGTTGTGGACCGCAAAATCCGCGAAGATGCACCTTTGACTAGGTAAGTTTAAGGTTCGGGGCTGTCCCCTGCCAAGCAACCATGGAACCCACGTGAGCCTCTGTTGAGGACGGTACTCTACACTCGACAGCGGCCTTGACTTAACGATACTGGCCAAGAAGCTGTTCAAGCCGGCGTTGTTTAACAGCTGTTGGGCCTTGCTACCCTAGACCATGCCCCATGAGACATTTAGTTTTCTGTCCTTCAGGGTTTAGTTTAGGAGTCTAGGATTTCGGGTTTTGGGTGCCTTGTACGCTGTAGGATCATTAAGTTGAATGTCGTTTATGCCTAGTTTCACCCAAAACCCTACTTTCTCACTATCATCAGCCAACCTTAGCCCTGATCCCTTAACTCTAAACCCTAATCCTTGGACCCTAAACCCTCATCCTTAAACCCCAACCCCAAACCCTGAATCCTATACCCTAAACCCTATATACCCTATATACCCTAAACCCTATACCCTAAACCCCATATACCCTAAACCCTATATACCCTAAACCCTTAGGGTAACTGGGATTTGTCCCTACCTAAACCCCTACCTTAAACCCCAACCCCAAACCCTAAACCGAAAACCCTGGAAGCGCCTTAAAAACGCTCCTCATGTCCTTCATGCTCAGTCCAGTGGCGACTGCAAACATAGCCTGAGAACGGCTTGCGCAGGATTTCCCCTGGGACCCGGAGGGTTTAAGGTAGGGGTTTAGGGCTTGGAGCTTGCGATCTAGGATCTGAGATTTGGGGTTTATGGTTTACAATACCCTGAGATCTTACGGCTCCAGGTATAGTATGTTACATATTTGAGGTCATGCGGCATTTTGTCCATCAACAGTATTGGGGCAGTTTTGGTTACAGTTTGTATAATAATTCAGGGGGAGGGAGTAAGCCATCATGTAGCTTTCCTTCGACACAAGCCTCATGTTGGAGAGACCACATTGGTTACGGTAGGTAGGGGCCCAAACACTTTGACCGAGGTTTGGCGTTTAGGATCTCTCGAATGTATTGCAAGGGTGTGCATACTGGGCTTGGGGGGTTTGTTACCTTGTAACGTAATGCTGTAATAATAATAACAACAATAATAACAATAACAATCACAATAACAATAATAATAATAACAATAATAATAGTAACAATAATTAAAAAAAAATAATAATAGCAATAATACTAACAATAATAATTATAGCAATAATAACAATAACAATCATAATAATAATAACAATAATAATAACTAACAATAATAATAATAATAGCAATAATAATAATAAGAAGAAGAATAGCAATAATAACAACAATAATAACAATAAGAATAAGAATAACAATAATAATAACAATAATAATAACAATAATAATAATAGCAATAATACTAACAATAATAATTATAGCAATAATAATAATAGCAATAATAATAACAATAATAATAACAATAATGAAGATCAATATGAGAATACGTTGTGTTGCTCCTTGTTCAGGCTTCCACAGTGCGCTGTGCCTCCAATGACCGGTCTAATCACTACGTGCGGACGTATCGTAGATGCAGGACTCATGGTGCGCAGTAAGCATATCTTTTCGGAAGAACACCCTTGTATAGCTAGATTCCATCATAGATGGTTCTGCCGGTTAGAACTGCACCACATGTTTTACGCCACAGGCGCGTGTCGTCCGTGTTTGCGTCTCGCTCGTGTTTTATTCACACGGCGCTGCTTCCTACGCAGCATACTCACGATCTGAGCGTGTCCCTCTACAGATGCAATATCATAAGCAGTGCAGCCCTCGTCGTCAAGCACGTTGGTGTCAGCATGTGCCTTCACCAGGAGGCGCACAATATCAGCGCTGTTCTCGTAAGACGCCACATGAAGAGGAGTAAAGCCATTCAAATTCACCGTGTTCTTATCAGCACCGGCCTCCACCAGCAATCGTGCTACTTCGACGGAGCCATTCCGCGATGCAACTGTCAGAGCTGTCTCGCCGTCGTCGTTGGTTTGGTCTGGGTCGGCCCCAGCCACTAAGAGGAAACGTGCAACTTCAGGCTCGTCATGCATTGCTGCATGAATGAGTGCATTGTTGCTGTTGAAGCCAACCACGTTCACGTCTTCACCTGCTTCCAACAGCAAATCCACGACCACAGCGTGGCCATAGGCGGATGCAGTCAACAAAGGCGGATCGTCAACATCATCAACCTCATTGGCATGATTTTCGCTCATATGCCCACAATGTGTTTGCCTCATAAGGACTCTAAAAAAAAAACATTATTTGCCGCAACCCGCCTGATTGGGATTCATGGGAAGTTGCAACAGGCTCTCCACCCAGACTGCATCGCCGATTCTCGCTGCATCCAGCAGCTCCTCCCTTTGCATCAAAGACGCCTCGATGAAAGTCAGCAAAACCAGCTGCAGGTCCAGGGGCGCCAAATTTGGCACCATCCTCTAGCGGTTTAGGGGTTTAGGGTTTAGGGTTTAGGGTTAGGGTTTAAGGGTGTTAGGGCTTAGGGGTCTTCAGGGTTAAACAACTGTCAAGGTGTACAACCCTCTGCCTGAAGCGAGGTGGAAAGCCAAGCTGTGCGTGCAGATGCTTCTTCAAGGCACGCACGTCGCTGAACCTTCAATCCCAAGGGTCCGGAACAAAAGGGTCTGGGGTTTAGGGTCCGCGGAGGAACTACACTGAACTCAGAGGAGCACCCTTCTACCTAAACCCTGCCTGGATCTAAAGTAGGTAAAACATAAATCTCAATAGTACTTTGGGGGGGCTTCAGGTAAGCCCTCCACCCTAAACCCTTAAGCCCGGAACCCTAAGCCCAAGGAACTCCTCCACAGGAAGTGCGGCAAGCTCTTCACCTGAAATTCCCCGGACGCGCAGCATCCTAACTGCATGCGGCCGCGAACAAATTGCCAGACGCTAGCCCTACTGGCGCTTGTTTTTTTCAGAGGACTCATAGGCGTTTGGGGTTTTATAATGACAGTCTTCCCCTAAGGGTCCAAAGACCCGAATAATAGGGTTTTAGGGCCCAAATACTATAATATGAATGGTTTTGGGCACTAAAAACCCTATTATTTGGGTCCTTGGACCCTTAGGGTTGCATAGGGCCTTGACTGAGGGTTTCATACTTCTGCATGTCTACAATTTGGCTGGACTGGTATTGGCTGGGCACAGTATCCAAGACACTCATGTCTCTGTTCTCCGTACTTGGGCTGCTCATGTTACCTTGTGGCATCATGCTGCGGATCTGAGCTACCATAGAATATTTCTGACATAATTCATGGAAGCGAACATGGGCACTGGTACTATATAAGGATTGCAGGGATGAATATTTCCGATATTGGATAAGCTCCTATTAGGTGATATTTTCGGAAGTATACTGAACTACCAAGGAGCCCCCATCTACACCTTTAATGCTGCCTTGGTAAGCCTGCTACTGACAGTACCTCATCTGAAGACGTTACTGCTAAACCCGAAACGCTTTGAAATACACGGTCCCTTGGCGTGGGATCCTTAGAATACTGTACAGCTTTTCGGCTCCATATTGAGATACCCACCCATTTCTGGAACACAGCACCCCTAAACCCTAAATTATAAACTCTAGACGCTAAATGGTGAAGCCTAAACCCTCCTCACAAACATTAAACCCTGATAAAGGCTACGGCGTTCCCAACTCGGACAGGGTTCGCAATGGCCGGGTTTAGAGTTTAGGGTTTAGGTTTAGGGTAGCTGGGATTATAACTTATAATCCTGCTTACGAACCCCCTCACTAAGCTTATACAGGACACGTAGATTGTATGGAGGGTTATAGACCCCAGTTACAAGTACTTAGTGCAATGCTCCTTAAGGCGTTCTCTCTGGAAGATCCTTTTCACTAGCTCCCCTGTTTGTGCTTGAAGGCTCCCGGGTTATTAAACTGGGGTTGACATCAGGATAGCTACATGGTTTAGGGTTTAGGGTTTAGGGTTTAGGCTATACCCCAGCTTGGGGTACTTGTAGCCTCACAAACAACCACCCAGAGACCTCCCAGTCAAAACCCTAATCTGAACCCGAAACCCCAAACCCGAAATCCAGAATCCTAAACCACCCTAAGCAATCAGCCTTAAACGCTAAACGCTAAACAGCACCCAGGACAGGCAGCCTCAGGTAGTGATGAGGCTCCAATATGGGTAGGGGGTGTCTGACAACGGCAGGTGTATGGAGTTTAGGGCTCAGCATTTAGGACACAAGGTTGTGGCCTTTGATATAAGAAAAGGTTACTGAAGTCGTTGTAATCAGAAATTTCATGTATCAGGGTGTTGGAGCCCTAAATCCTAAAGCCTAAACCCTGTGGGTGGGGGTTGGCAAAGCCGACCCTTAGACCCTAATCAGCAGTACAGTGTATTGTGATATGCTGGTGGGCCAAAACCAAGTTCATGGTCTCAAGATCTGGGTCTAGGGTCTACTGTTTAGGGTTTGGGGTTTAGGGTCGGTATGTAGTATATATTTACGGCCCAAAGGGCTTCCCATAGAGCGCCTTCAGAGCCCTAAGGATCAATTGGTGGGCAAGGAGGTTATGTGGGCACCTTTCAAGGGTTATAAAAGGAATACCATTGAACACGTCGAATGTATAGAAGGACACCCGAAACCCTAAACCGTGTGGCACCCGGTGTTTCACTTAAAGAAGCACTCCTTCCGTCTAGGTTTGAGGTTTGGGGTTCAGATGCTGCTCGTGCTGGAAAAGACATGATGCCTAACAAATACAGAAGCGCACCCAGGTAGTGCAAGATTTCCTCCGCCATCAACACACAACTTCATTATCATTTTGGAGACTCATTTCCTAGGTCCATAATGCTGCCATAAGTGGTGAACTAGCGTCGATATGGTCAAAACCTCCATGACGCTATGCGATGCATCTGCTTTTATATTACCCCCAACATGCCGGGGATAAAGGAATATATAAATACAGGGGTATGTAGTAATATACTTCGGGGTTATACAAATATGTAATGCGGGGGAATGGAAAACACCAGGCGAAAACGATAACCCAAATCCCGAATCCTTCCCTCAATCCTTCACAGCAAAGCTTAGGTACCCGACAATCTGATGAAAGCAGTTCACACTCCCCAAGGCGTCAATCTTGGCATGCCTGCAGACATGGCTTAGGCTTTAGGGTAGAAAGCTTCCAAGCTGAACATGATTTCCTGTTTTGACTCTCATGTAGTCCTAGCACAGTGAACCTCGAAACTGCATTGATATCATTGAAGACGCTGCATTGCCGCAAGCTCTCGGGGCCTTAAGTCTATATTATATAACTACATGGACCCTGTGGCATTGAGGGTGTAGGCGTAAGCTTTCGGTTCAGGGTTTAGGTGTGCAGGGCTGGGAGTCTCCCAGCAAATCCTGAGGAACTACTTACCTCTGGGGTTGGCGGGGCGGGGCGGAATGGCAAATAAGATAGACACTACCGCATTATCTGGCTCGGGGCCGTTTGTGACTTGACGGTTTGGGGCCTAGGATTTTAGGGTAACGCAAATCGATCCTAAACCTTGCTGCCAGGTTTTTGGCTCAGGGTACTACTAAGCTTGGATTTGATGGGTTGCTGTCAGAGCTTGTTGACCTCTCAACTAAACTCTTGCATCCCCCAAGCACGACATTCTAACCCCAAAGCTCTAAAGCCTATATCCACAAGCCCTGAAGCACCCCCCGATAATAGGCTTAGCCCCAAAATTCAACCTCAGAGACGCAAAAAACCCACACTCAAACTGTTCTGGAGCCCTGATCGAAATTGGATCCGAAATCCTCGGTCTAGACCCTGAGCCCTTCAAGGCACCCAGCAACAGCTAGACACAAAACAATTTTACATGTATTTATCGCCCATCATACTACTCTGATTACGAGGGCCTAAACCCTAAAAGTATGTAAAATAATAGCGCTAACCCAGAATAATCGCCATAAAGGCCATTATTTTACATACTTTTGGGGTCCAGGGGGGCAGTACCCAACCAATACCCAGCGAATCGAGCTTCGTGTCCCAAAACACATCCAGATACTGGCCATAGGGATCCAAATAGCCCAATGTAGGTTATAGTTACGGACTTTAGGGCCCAATGTAGGTATTACATGTATATTCGGATCCCTAAACTCAGCGCCTAAACAGTAAATCCTGGGCTTAAGGCTCAGGGTTCAGGTTCAGATACTAATGTTTGGGTCCTGGACCCGTGAACCATGAGTTTAATTGTCATGTGCCTGGGGTGTGGTAAGGAGCGATGGTCAGGATCCCGTACTACATTGTGTATACTGCCCCATGCATAATAGCAGCCTAAAACCTAAGCGCTGTACCCTAACCCTAAGCCCTCGATCCTCAACTCTCAATCCATAATCCTTAGATCCTAAGACCTCAACCCATAATCCCTAAACAATAAGCCCTCGACCTTCAACTCTCAACCCACAATCCCTAAATTCTACAACTTTCCGGCAAAGCCCGAACACTTGCAGTCCTGGCAGAGGCGTCTGGCAGCTTCAACTGATTCCTTAGCTGAAGTGCCTATAGGACCCCCTGTTTAGGGTTTAGGGTTTAGGACCCCATGGTTCAAGGGGTTTATGGCTTAGGGTTTGAGACAGAAGTATTACTCCGATTGTGGCGGGTTAATATTACGGGGAGGTGATTTATCCTCTTGTGTAGAGGTCAGCCTTAGTCTTACAAGGAGCTCAACAGTGAGGGTTGGGCTCAAGGGGGCCTCTACACCAACATCCATGACATACGGGGTAGACCAGGCTGCGGCCAGATACATCTTGTGTCCCCCAAAGCTTGCCCTGGCAGAAAGAACTCTTCGCTTTCGGTGCTCACCCTCTGGGACCCTGGAGCTTTGGAAACAAGCTACGGTACGCATATAGCTCACAAGCAACATCAATATCAGTCTCAACTAGGCAGAGAGGAGGCGTAACCCTTGTGAATCTAATGTCTGACTACGTGAGAGTTTGGGGGTGTGGGGAAGCTTCCGTGGAATTTCTTCGCGTCCAAGACATGCAAGCCTAGACTGACATGTGCGGCTCTTGACCCCAGACCTTACCCTTAACACCTGGGCCCTGAACCCTAAACTCCATGTGTGCATATAGGACAAGGTCAAATGAACCCGGGAATTTCAGAAAGATCCTCTGTGTTGTGCGCTGGTCTTCTGATACGGCTTTTTCTGAAAACAGGGAGCCCTTGGAGGCCCTCAAGACACATGGGGGTTAGAATGGGCTTATGGGGATCTAGCCACTCTACTCCAAAACCTGAACCCTACTGATCCCAAAACCCAAAACCCAAAACCCCAAAGCCCTAAACTCTCTATCCCTAAACCCAAAACCCTAAACCTTGATTATCATACTACTCCATGTCTAATGCTGCTGAGGCGCTCGGGTAGCACGAACCACGCGAGGCCCCGGCACTCCTTTTACTGCATCATGACGGATGCAGAAGAGTTCAAAAAAGGGTTGGGGCCTAGGATTTAGGCCTAAACCCTAAACCCCTAAACCCTAAACCCGATTCAGGGTTTAGGGTTTGGAGTTTGAGGTCCCTTTGAACGAGATATGGGGTACAGGGGTATCATAGGGCAAACTGTTGGCGACGCTAAGGGTTTAGGGCTTAACGTTAGGTTAGATTGGGTAGAGGCCAAAGAGTTGGAAATTGGAAATACGGCATTCGCGCTACTTTCCCCTCTTGTCTGAATCCCTGGGTCGGCTTGCAGTTGTTGGCTTTCCATGTGAGCTATAGTCTAAACTCCTAGTATCGCCCTTAGTAACCCCTATGGTAGTCCCATATATAATCCCCTATACATCCCCCTTTAAGGAGTTTAGACTGTGGCTCATGTAGTGTGTGATGTTCACCTACAGGCTTTCTGGTGGGCCCTTCTCTAAAGCTTCCAGCTGCCTTGGGGATCCCTGAACCCGAAACCCTGAACCCGAAACCGTGAAAGGTTATAATATAGTAGTCTCCATTTTCTTTTCCATTATCCCTATATAATCCCTATATAATCCCTAATAGAACCGGGTAGGGGTGGAAGGGTGAAGGATTCAATCGGCTCATTGCCTGCTTCTTGCAGGTGCTGAAGGGGAACTGGGGGAGCGTGTGTACGAACGATTGTACGGGTGGGATCTTATTTATACATATATATATACATATATGTATGTATATATATATATATATATCTATGTATATACGTGTGTACATATTTACATATATATATATATACAGGTATATAGGTAAGGATGATGACTAGGGTCCACTCCACCTCCCTGTCCCTTCACCGCCAGTAATGTAAGGCTTTTCCAGGCAGCGGAGCCAAGGTCTCTTATTCTAGGGGTCAAATTTAACCGCAAGGGTCCCAGTCCCCAATACTTGGGTACCGGGGTTTTGGGTAATAGTAATTGTAGTACATGTTTTGGGCAAGTATATGATTATTGAGTACTTGAACCCTTAAAGTAAACGGTGTAGGGTTTGGAGTTTAATCAAGGTCTCAGGATTTGCGGGGGTTTAGCATTGAAGGGTCAAGGTTCAGGGGAAATTTTGGGGTTTCCGAAAATTAGGAGTACCTTTTTGCCGGTCCTATAGTATTTTTGGATCTACACTGGGGTCGTCCTATTTAGGGAAACTACCCAGCTCCCAATCTGCATCAACGCAGTATTCAGAAGGTTTGTTGGAGGTCTCAACCTGTTATGGAATTTAATGAATCTGAACAAGGACCAAGTTGCTGCATCAAACTGACATGTTTGCACTGCACCAAACTGACATGTTTGCACTTCTCCAAACTAGCTCTAGAATAATTACGGGGCACTAGTGGGAGCAACAACGAACCGAGACTGTACAGCGTAGTAAGAGATGAAAACGATATCACAGTCTAGCAGGTACAGGAGTCGGCGTCCCAACTCCCATCACGGACAGATGCTAGCGTCTTGGCGCAAGACTTGCATTGTCCCTTGCGCCCCCTGCTAATACTTTGTGATCCTTGCAATTTCGGAGGTCCCCCACACACACATGCCAAGGTCCTTGAAGACAACGCGCTTGCACTTGTATTCTCCAATGCAAGGACAACACCGTATGTCGTACGCGGACTTATAGACATAGTCGGCTTGATCCGTGATGGGGTCTCGGTGGTCCGCCACACATGACAACTAGATTCTAGTTTAACTAGAAACCTTTAGGACCAATCTTAGGTTAAATGCGGTTACTTGGTAATCCCTCCCCCTATTCTAGAACAGCCCTCCCCTAATGGTAGATTCCCAAAATAACGGGACCCCAATATAGACCCAAAAATACTATAGCCCCTATAATTTGGGGGGTCCCCAAAATTGCTTAAAGTATTGATTACCCCCATCCCCGTTACTATTAGCATCATGACCAATCAATGAGAAATATCTCATACTAGGAGAGTGGGGGCGTTGTCCAAATTAACGTAATCTGAATCATGTAGGGTACCTGACACGCTAAATCACCATAATTTTGGGGTTGCTTGGACACTCATGGCAATACCGCCTGTCCTGCGCAGTCAGCCGTGCGATGGGATCTTTGTTCAACAGCCCTTGCACCACCTCCGAAGCAGTTTTGGTGGTTGAGCTGAATATGATATTGCGCTTCTAAAGTACCATTCCCAAAGGGATGGCCTTACGCTATTACGCTAAATTGGAGACTATAGTATCCTCCAAAAACTAGCTACTCACCTGAAAACCCCCTAGCCCTAGACTCTAAACCCAGAATCCTAAACCGCATGGTACTTTATTGGGCTGCGGGAGTGAATATCAATGTCACTCCTCATAGAAACCCTGCATGCTCCTCTATTCTCGACCTCAATCCTGCAAATACGGTAGTATAGTATACTGTATACGTAGGGTCCACACAGTAGTAGTGTAGGGGGATAAATGTGGGGATTAATGGATTATTGTATAAAGAACTAAACCCTACCCCCTGAACCCTACACCCTAAACCCTAACCTAAACCCCAAACCCAGACCTCCATCAGGTTTTTCAAGGGCTTGCGGATGCAAGAGTTTAGGGCTTATTGATTCTCAGCTTACTTTTTTGGGGGAGTTGGGTGTCATGGTTTAGTTATGCTGGGCTCCGCGGTGAAAGGGCACAACCGTTAAGGGTTTACCTGAACCCCCAAAGTATGTAGAATAATGGCCTTTTGGGCTATACTTAGGGGTTTTGGGCCGTTATACTACCTACATTGGTAAGTTTAGGTAGGGTTTAGGGTTGGACATCGTGGTAGCCAGGGCTTTATACTTGGAGATTCATGGGGAAGTAATTAGATATGTTGTACGTATGGCCGGACATAAAGCCCTACACATACATGGGGTGGCCACTGAAAGCCCTCCCCTATGATCATGGATGCTACCACTGACATGAAATCCTTCTCATGCTATCAAGGTTTCCGTTTGCATATGGTGGTTTCCGTAAACAGGGGGACCCCAATGTAGACTCAACATACCATAGTCCTTACTGTTAGTACCCCCAGAAGGGTACCCCCAATTTTGTGACACCCCCAACCCTAAACCTAACCCTAAACCCTAAACCCCCTACATTTTGATGCAAAGAAATCTTCAAGGTCCAAGTACCCAACCAACCCAACCAATAGGAATCAAAATGCCCAAAGCCATGCAGACTATAGTACTGATTTCGGCCTCAAAGCCCCATGTCCCTAAACCCTAAACCCTAAAGCCTAAACGCCCTACACCCTAAACCCTAGTACTTGAACCCTTAGGGGAGGCCATCCCCTTCCAACTCATGTTGGGTTTAGGGTTTAGGGTTTAGGGTTCATGTTGGGTATATGAAAGTGGTTGGGAAGGGAGCGAGCTATCGGCCTAACGGAATAATTTACCTTAGGGCTCTAGTTACCTCAAGAAGGGGTTCTGGGTTCTAGATACCCTACCCTAAGGGTCCAAGGACCCAAATAATAGGGCTTTAGGTCCCAAATACTATAATATTAATGGTATTTGGGCTCTAAAACCCTATTATTTGGGTTCTTGGACCCTTAGGGCTATAGTTACATAGCCGAATAGCCTGCCATTTAGGTAACTGGGAGCCCTCGGGTTACAAGCTACGCAAAAAGAGCCAATCTTATCCCCTACGGAGTGCTATCAAGGCACAAGTGGATTAATGTCTTGCCCTCAACTGGAAACCCAAGAGTCCTGCCATTGAATTCTTCCAGGAACCCAACAACTTTTCCCAAGCTTGATTGGGGGGGGGGGCCTTGACAGTTAGAACCGTTTGCCTGCTTGAAGGTTCACGGGACGCAGTAAATACTTCGAACTGGAGTTAGAACCCCACTTTCTAAGGTTGTAACTTGAGTTATACACTTACTTCCTGAGTCCTAAGCCCCTAAACACTACTCAAGTAAAGGCCCTGGGGTACCTCCAATGCGAGTGGATTCAGCCCGTCGAGGCTCGGCTCACTCTGACTGACCTGGCAGTCACGGCCGGGTTAAGGGGTTTAGGGGGGTTAGAGTCTTTGGGGAGTAGGGTTGAAGGGGGTTAGGGTCTTAGGGGTTTAGGGGTGTAGGGGATTAGGGTCTTTGGGGAGTAGGGTTGTAGGGTCTTTGGGAATTAGGGGTTTAGAGTTTTAGGGGGCTTGGGTTTTAGGGGGGGGGGGTAGGGCTTATAAGGATCCAAGGCGCGAGGTCTAGAGCTTAGGATGGAGTAATCTTGCACCACTTTAGATTCCCTACAAGAGCTATAGCCTAAACTCCATAAAGGGGGGTTCTATAGGAGAGTATTCTACGGCTTTTTAAAGGGGATACTAGGAGTTGAGACAATGGCTCGACTCATTTACCCAGACCCCTGGGAGGATCTAGAAAGTAGAACCCCCAATTTGATACCCTATACTACTATTGGGTAACTTCTAGGAACCCTTAAGGGGGATCTACTTTCTAGATCCTCCCAGGGGTCTGGGTAAGGGATTTCTGTGGTGCAAGATGTCCCTCTCCTCCGTCCGCAGTAGAAAAGGCTCGGGGGCGGTAAGTCTCTTGAGATCCAGGCAGGTATACTGAGGGGTTTAGGGTTTAGGGTTTAGGGTACTGAGGGGTTTAGGGGTGTTTAGAGTTCTGGGTTTAGGGGATCCACAATGCTGACATACTTCCCAAACTATATGCAAGGTACTTAGTGTCATGCAGGATGTTAAATTTACATCCTACTCTGGAACATGCATGCATATGAAATAGCAGGTACGCGATACAACCTAAGTCCTTGACCCTACAAACGTGACTTTCTACCAAGCTCAACTGAGGGTACCCCTGGGTGAATTTTCAGGGATGCTAGGGATATGGATTTAGGGACCCAAAACCCTAAACCCTAAACCCAAAATCCTAAACCCTAAACCCTAAACCCTAAACCGCCTAGAAGAGATCAGCCACGTGAGGCTAGGGTTTGCTTGGTGCCGGCAAGGGTTTGCAACAAAATTTATCGATACAGAGCTTAGCTGAGGAGGTGCTCCCATGATCACAAACCCACCACCCGCTTGATAATGCAATAACCCATCGTAAACCTAAGGGTCCAAGGACCCAAATAATAGGGCTTTAGGGCCCAAATATTACAATATGAATGGTATTTGGTCCCTAAAGCCATTTTATTTGGGTCCTTGGACCCTTAGGGTAATACATGGGCAATTTTCTAGAAGGACTACTCGGGTTGAGGATTTCGGGCTTAGAATGTAGACGCTTTGGGTCTCATGTAGTTTGGAGGCTTGGGTCCTGAAACTCGGCAGTGACATGTCCCTGCATCGGGTCATGACATGCGGGTAGCAGATAGATTTCCGCAGAAATTACGGGAGGACTGATAAACGCTCATAAATGTTCACAACGAGGGGCAGAAGATGTTGGCTGGTTTATGGCTTAGGGGTTACCCTAAAGGGTCCAAGTACTGAGGATTTTAGGTCCCAAATACCAGTCAGATTAGGTTATTTTGGGCCAAAGACCCTCTTATTTGGGTACTTGGACCCTCTAGGTAGGCTTCAGGGTTTCAAGATTTGAGGCATAGACTTCTGATTTGGGATTTTGGGTTCGGCAAAGGTGCTACCTTTGGAGGGCGGTTTGCGAGGTGTAGGGGTCTAGTGGCTTATAGGGGTTTATACATTTAGGGCTTAGGGCCCTAAACCTTAAACCCTAAACCCTAAAACCCTAAAACCCTAAAACCCTAAGACCCTAAAACCCTAAACCCTAACCCAAGGTTTCGAGTGAACGTGACAATCCTGGAGCCTGAGCAGCTCGAAGTAGACAACCCAAGCAACCGAAACCCTAAACTATACACTACCCAAAGGGTCCATGTACCCAAGAATTGGGCCCCTTTAAAGGGATATATAGGGTTATATGGGGATGTTTAGGGTTTAGGGTTCCATGTACCCACTAATTAGGTACTTGGGTTTTGGGTAATAGTAAGTAGAGTACAGAATATGGGAAAGTATTTCTGATTTTTAGGTACTTGAACCCTTAGGGCTGGGCCCCTGTTCGGAACCACATCTGCAGGCCCAACATTCTAATTTGGCACTCCCTAGAAGCACAGGTACCCATATAGTAGGTTCTTGGGTTATAGATAGTATAAGTTTATATAGGGAACCAATGACAGGAACCCAACATATAGGCAACTGGGCTTCTAGGGACTGATGTTGGAAAATTGGCCACAGTTGAGTCTACAAGCTTCGGAGTCGCAGGTTGAAGGTTTCGCGTGTATGGCGTCAAGATTATGAATTTTAAAGGGCAGGGCGTTTATGGACTTCAAAGATTTTATGGGCAGATCGACTGCTCAAGTTTCCCGGAATCTGTAGGATCCTTGCAGAACACGGGTACGGTTTCTGACAGTAGGGCTGAATGCCCCCGACAATGTGTGTCTTGATATGTGGCTCAGCTTGCTTTATTGCAGCTCGGGCAGCTCGTCCGTGGCGAGCTGCAACAGCATGCCGGGAAAGGAAAGGTCTTGAAGGTTCATCCGAGGTTTTCCCAGGACCTGGGATATCGGCAACCCACCTCGTGCTTGAACCCAGTCCGGCGAAGTTGTGCAGGGTTGGCAGTTGGCGTGGCGTCAGAGCTGAAACTTGCTGAGCGGCAAGCAAAAAAAACTTAAGGTGCAGAGGTTACGATGCCTAAGCCCTAAAACCTAAAACGCGTACTTTGGTGTGTATATACGGCTGCGCGACTACAACTCTTTTAGCAAGCTGCGACTTTCTGCTTGCCTTGACTTGTATTTGCAGCAACCCTTAACACCCCTGAATACAAGGACCTTTACACCCAGCCCCTGCCCTAACCCTGAGCCTCAACTGTAGCCGTGATGTAGGGGTGTAATGTTAACATTACATTAATAAA
>CAJNIZ010043166.1:44986-57926 GCA_905231905.1 Symbiodinium pilosum
GGGGCCTTGCACCAAAGCAGGGCTAGGTTGTCGGCCTCCAAGCCCGGTAGAAGTACAGAGTTTCGAGGCTGTCGGATTTTGGGGAGGTTTGAGCTTTAAGGGTTTTAGGGTTTAGGGTGGGGGTATAGGGACTTAGGAAATTTGAGATTTTATGAAACTTCATGCTTAGGCCATAAGATGTCTCGGACGTAGGGAAGGAGTTATCTGGCCATGAATATATGAGCTAGAATCTACACTGCTTAGAGGGGGTTATGAGAAAAGGGGGGTATCTGGGGAAGTATTGTAGGACTCATCGAGGGGCAAACTAGGAGTTTAGACTATAGCTCACATGGTTTGGGAAAGGTGGAGCTCCACCTTAAACCCTACCCTAAACCCTAAACCCTAAACCCCTAAACCCCTAGACCCCAAACCCTTACCTTGGAGTTTTGGGGGAGTGGGGCTCATGGTTCGGAGTACTGGCACTGGACCGTGAGTTTCAGGGCTTTGGGTGTCCCTGTCACGTAGACCGAGAACGGCCAATTCAGGACGAACAACAATAAGGGTTTAGAGGGTTTAGGGTTTATAAGGTTTAGATGGATTAGGGTTTATAGGGTTTGGAGGATTTAAGGTTTATAGGGTGTGGAGGGTTTAAAGGGTTTGCAGGGTTCAAAGGGTGTAGGGTTTATGGAGTTTAGAGGGTTTAGGGCTTGTCGGGGTTAGAGGGTTCAGGGTTTATAGGGTTTATAGGGTTTAGGGTTTATAAAGTTTATAGGTTCTATAGGTTCTACAAGGGGCAGAGAACTAGTAACTAGAACTTCCCAACCCTTCCATCATGGATTGTGCTCTCAACTAGATTGCTATTTTTGCAACCATTTGCCACGTATCCGCATACTTGCTGGTAATGTTGTCATTACCATGTCTACTTATTCTCGGGTGTCCTGCAATCTTACTGTATATACCTGATGATGCATATGTTTGCTCACGTTTCCGCAACCCTTGCTGGAGCCTCTAAATCCTGAGGGCCCTGAACCCTACATCCTAACTCTACCCCTAACCAGCAAACCCCTGCACTGGTAAACCCTAATTATACCTTGAGCCTCGAAACACCCTCTATATACAGTCTATATAGTATGAGGGTATGATTTGATTGATGCCTTACAACACATCTCAACACAACCCTTGGCCCCTCACAGAAACACCCCTACACTGAAAAGTTGGCAGCAAGTGAGGCTTAGGGATTAAAGCGAGGGCATGTCCACGACATGCGCTATACATCTTTACAAATTCAAGCATGGCCTAGTGCTTAGGACCCACACAAGTATAAAGGCCCATGGCCAGGAAACCCTAGACGCTGAACTCGACCTTTCGCTGTGAAAGAACTTAAGTTGATTCAGCATAGTATGGATACGTGGCGCAAAGCACAGTTGCCCGATGATGGTAACTTAAATTTGAATTCCTTGATACCTTATAGAACCCCTGTATACACACACCGTTTCCATGTCATTCTCCATATGATTTTCACGTGAGTCTCTATTGTTAACAACTTCACCCTGAATCCTGAACCATTAATCCTAAAACCATATGGTAACTTGATTTAGAGCTCCTGAACAGCAACCCAGTAGACTCAGCGACCTGGAACGGGCGACGGCCCAAAACCATTTCAAAGATAATCACGCCGAGCGCCTGCAAAAGGAATTGTGCAGAAAGCGTTAGGGTTCCAGGATAAAGGAGTTGAGGGTTGATCTGCGGGTCTCTCAAAACAGGGTGCCCTTTGAGGCACAGGGGATGCTTTGGCGCTCTTATGAGATTCTGAGGTCCTTACTTAGGGCCTAGGGGTGTTATCTTTGGGAATTGCTTCGAGCCGTAAACCCTAAACCCCAAATGCTATGATCCCCTAGTTCCCAATCTCTGCCTCCCCTGATTTTCGGGCTCGAAACAAACCAGCTCGTCCTTCTGCTTGGCTTCAAAGGAGAGGGGAGCAAAGACGTTCTGATTGCAGCGCCCGTTTTACTACACTCCCCAGAAACAGCATGGAACCTGAAAATGGTCGCTTGCAGACCACACGCCTTTTGCAGGGGAGCTAAATGTGGCTCCATGATAGTTTTGGGAAGGGTGAGGATACCTCTGCATCGGGACGTTGCGTGGGAAAGTTCAGAGAGACAATTGAACATCTCCAGGCTTGCTGTTTGCAGCGACTTGTGTGGTTTAGAAACGCAAAAAGCCCCGGTATCGGCATGCTGTCGAACCTGTCAAGAAGCTTCAGCTACATAAAAGCAACTAAATCGCTGATCCCGCGATAAAGACTCAACCCGCAGGGATCCTCGCTGCAGCTACGGAACCGCTTTTTTATGGAAGCATATGAAACAACATGAAACGACCATTCTGCAAAACGCATGGAAAACTATGGAAAATGTGTAGCGTAGTAGCCCAAGGCCTCTGCCTGATGCGGTTGCATCCATATTACTTTGCATATGTTCTCAATTTGTCCATATCTTTTCCATGATTCCCATATTTCTGGAAAATGCGCAACCAACCTGCGAAAGAGCTTTACAAATATGGAAACATGGACAAGATATGGGAGAAATCTGCAAATGATATGCCGATTGCTGAACTTAGCCTCCCAAAGGTCCAAAATCCAGCTCAAAATTCTTCGGACGCCATTTCGCAGCCAGATTGCTTAGCATATTGGGCCAATTGGGGTACCCAAGTTTCACGTTCTTGGGGCCATGTTTTACACAGACTTCTCCATACAAGTATTTGAGTACAACGGTTGTGTGGCTGATGACGGCGTCTTCAGTATAAACCCTTCAACCTCGAAACTCTACACCCCTAACCCTAAGGGTCCAAGTACCCCAAACATGAAGCTCTAGGGCACCTAAACCCACAATATTTGGGTACTTGGACCCTCAGGGTAAGTTTGGCCTTCGAAATCTGGACCTGAATGCTCATACCATGAATTTGTTCTGGGTTGCGGGACGCACTGCCCCTCCCCCCCAACCATTTTTGCAGGTCTTTAATCATTGAACCCTGCTCCCCAATCACTATAGCCGGTCAACCCGCACAGCTTTACCCAGACCCTCCTGCATACCCCAAACCCCAGAAAACTCAGGTCCCAGCCCAGAGGTCGCTCTTTTCGGTGAGGTGGCCCTCACAATGTCACAGGGCATGTGCCATTCTTGCCAAAGTAATGCAAAAATTCAGGCTTTAGGGTATAGGGTTTTGGGTGGGGGTGCAAGATTTCCTGAACTAACAATATTGTTGAGCCCCCAAATTTGCCTGCCTCCATGCTGCTTGGTTGGAGAGGAACGGATTATGTGGGCTGTCGATGGGGTGATGTAGTAAGCTTGTAGTTTCATGGTTAACAAGGAAACTGCGCACCCAACAGATAACTGCATTGTGGTGGGGGTGGTGCAAAAACTCCGATACATGCTCTCTGCATGATCTCCACAAGGACCCCCGCAATGTCCATATAAATCGAATACAAACCTAAACCGTGTGGCTTGTGCATTACTTCGGCAAGAAGGATGCCTGAACACCCTGAACCCTGCAACCCTACACCCTGATACCCAAAACTCTGAACACCCTAAACCCTGAACCCCCAAACCCTGAACCTTGAATCCTGGGGACCCTAAACCCCAGGAACCCTAAACCCTAACCCCTGGGGACCCTAAACCCTAAACCCCTTTAGAGACCCTGAGCCGTTAGCAGCGGTATATATTTGCAGGCCTCGAAGCCCTCGGGCGAGAGGTACATCGGCGTGCCGCGGACCTTCTTGAAGGTCTTTGGGCGGTTTAGGGTTCAGGGTTCAGGGTTTGCAGTTTGGAGTATAAGGGTTATCGGTTCTGAGGAGGTAGGGTGCAGGGCTTGGAGTTCTGAGGGCTTCGGGCTTCAGGGTTACTGCTAACTGAAACACCCTTCGCCTGACTTCGAATGGCCCGGCTGACATTAAATGAAGGCTTCATGGACTCCATGGACTCCTGACTCCCCCTGTCACCACCACCCCTTCTGAACTTTTGCGACTGCCTGTGTCCATACTATTCCTTCGTTTGCAGCATCGAGCACGAACTTTCCAATCACCACTACCATGTCTCCCGCATCCTCGGTTATGACAACCTATTGATCTTGACAGTGAGAAGGAGGGCACACAATACCCTTAGCAAACCCTATAAACTCCTAGCATTCCCCTTGATAAACCCAAAAATATTCCCCCATATGATCCCCTATATAACCCCCTTTAAGGAGTTTAGACTACATAAAGCCCAAACCTCTTGCTTTTGAAGTTCAAAGCTTACAGGATTTAGGGTATAACCAGGGTAGGTCAGGATTCAGGGTTGCGTCATCACTTCCTCCAACATGAAACCACCCCCCACTCCTATTTATGAATACTCGACGTATACATGAGATGGTGCTAGATTGGGGGGGGGGGACATTATTATTACAAGGGGGAGGGGACTCATTTGGGAGTCAGGGTGTCATTTTGCTTGGGATCTAGAAAGTGCGGAAGCGTGCGTCTAGGTTTCTAGTGCGCAGCTTTTACTATGAGGCTGAGGGTGCTTTAAGAAACCGAAAAAAGAGAGACAACTGTTTCAAGGGGTTGCTCGGGCGAAAGTACTTCCTAAGGGTCCAAGGATTCAAATAATAGGGTTCAGGGCCCGAATACCATTAATAGTATAGCATTTGGGCCCTAAATCCCTATTATTTGGGTCCTTAGACCGCTAGGGTACTCAGAGTCCCCAAAAGGTGCGAACAGTATATTGTTTCTTCTGTTTCTTCGGGTGCTTCACTGTGCTCCGCGATACGCCACGCCCGCAGAATCCTCCAGCAACAGGGACCCCAGTTTCTCTTGTCGCCAGGATATTGATATAAGCTGAAGTAATTAAGCACAGAGTTGCGGGGTCGGCGAAACCCTTTTGCAGCCGTTTTTCTCCAAAGGACAAGTACGGAAAGCCAGCGACCTTCGCTGAATCTCAATCACTGCAAGCTGTCATTTCACCACCAGCTCCGTACTAGTGCTTCAGGGGGTGGTGGGGGGAAGGCCATTATGACAGGGATCCGCTCGGCAGCTCTGCCTTGAGCACCGCGAAAGTACGCCTAAACCCTAAACCCCAAATCCTTAACCCCAAACCCTAAAACCTCAACCCTAAATCCTACATCCTAAACCCCAAACCCTAAACTCTAAACCCTAACACCTAAACCCTAAACCCTGAATCCTAAATCCTAAACCGCCCAAAGCAATCCCAGCCTTCAAGGGACCCGCGAGCTGCCGCGCCTGCCATGAACTAGACATGCCTGAAGATTGAACTTACTGTAGGTGAGCTGGGATTGAAGGAATGGAAAAGAAAACGGAAAGTACTATAATGGGTAAGGTTTAGGGTAGTTAGGGTTCAGAAGGAATGACAAAGACAATGGAAACTACTGTAATGGGTCATATAGGGACTACGATGAGGACCCATTCCTTCATTCCTAGCTAAACAAAGGTAACTCAAGCCTGAACTGTTTTTGTACCCTGGCCAGCGGCACCGCATCAATGGGTAGCCTTTTTTAATTTAAAAAAATGCAACCTAACCCCCCAAGTGACTACCCTGGACCTAGCATGTTCCCCGTATTGTCTTTTGAGGTGCCTGTACCTTGCTCGAGCAAGGCATCCCAAAGTTCAAAGAAGGGGAGAGGTCGCAGCTCATCGCTGAACAGGCAAACATGGAAAGGCTCAACAATTACGGTTTCCCTCATGCAATAAGGCGCTAACCTAGGGAAACAGCTATAAAAAGTCCATATGAGATAGTGTCAGAAGGCTCCTATCCTCTGTATCATGGTCATGGTGCACCAAGCCAAGGTACAGGTTAGCTACCGCGCCACGTAGAGTCAAGAGTTTTAGGGCTAGAGTCAAAGAGCTTTCAGATGGGCACCTTGAGGTCTACGCAGACCTGATTCGAGTAGGTATACGGGAGCTCCTTTGGGCCCTATGTATATATTGTATACCAATATACCTACATGCACCATTTGTGTATTTCATAGGTTCAGAACTGCCTGGATAGCACTTCTTTGAATCGTTGCTGAACGAAGTAGAACGATATTCCCTGTGTAAAATACTACGTATACCCGATACCAGAACGCAATCTCACGGGGACGCCCAGAAAGGACCTCATTTTTAAGAGACCGCAAGATGAACCTGGCGCGGATTTGGGTACCGGAGAATCAACTGGAAAAAAACCTGGAAAGTGAAATCGAACCTGGAGTTAAATTGGGATTGCATAAGGAGGTAAATGGGAGGTTTTTGGTTGCCCCGCCATCTCCAATAAGGAACCAGGTTCTTATCATAGGGGTCGGGGATACTAGAAACCCTACGCCCTAAACGATGGTTTTTGGATTCATCTGGGAGTTTCCAATAGGGTCCTCAATCTATCACTACCCTTGGGGTTTCGGGCTTCGGGCTTACTATAGGCACTCCCAAACAGGGACCCCTAATGTTGGGAAACAGCTCCTCTTTAGGTATGTGCATGTGTGTGAGTGCGTCATGCTTGCTTACACCTTCTTGACCCTGAACCCTAAACCCTATAAACCCGAAACCCTAAACCCTAAACCCTATAAACCCGAAACCCGAAACCCTAAACCCTAAAAACCCTAAACCCTGAACCCTATAAACCCTATAAACCCTATAAACCCTAAACCCTGAACCCTGAACCCTATAAATCCTAAACCCTGAACCCCGAGGTGCCCCCTCCTCTACGATCTCCGAGATGCCGAAATCCACCAGCACAACGTGCGGAGCTTCTTCCCTGTTCAGGCAAGGTTCACCCTGTAGCCCCCGTAAGTAGATAGAATATGGGGTTTGGGTTTAGGGTATTTAGGGTATTTAAGGTTGAGGGTTTAGGGTATAGTCCCCCTTAAGTAGATAGAATATGGGGATCTTACTATAACATACCCAAAGCCATATTCTATCTACTTAAGGGGGACTATAACCCTAGGCATCAAATTCACCCAATAACCTTATGTTGTATGGTCTTTGGGCCCCAAATTCCTACAAATATGAACCCTTGATGCTTAGGGTAAAGGTCCATCTGCCCAAATTCTCTGGCCTAAGGTACCAAAAAACATTCAGATCGTAGCATGTCGTAGGAATGCAACAGTGCAAGTACCTAAGTGTTCGGGCTTCAGGTACAAAATGTGAGAAAGAAAAAGGTGACCCTAAACCCTAAACCCCTACACCCTAAACCCTACTAAATATGGATATTCTAGTGTCGGGAATGAAAGCCCTACTATTGGGTACTTGGACCCGCACTGTCTATAGGAAGGTGTGAGAGACCTGTTCAGACATCTGCATTAAGTCACCCAATTTTCAATTTGTATTGTTAAAGCTCGACTGCAATATGAGCTATAGTCTAAACTCCTTAAAAGAGGCTATATAGGGGATTATATGGGACTACTATAGGTGTTACTAAGGGGGATACTAGGAGTTTAGATTGTAGCTCATATGGGACTGGATCTGAGATTTGACTGTAGCTCCATTTACCGCGACTTCGCTCCTAGCTTTAGCTCGGCAAGGTGCTAATATGAGGGAACCTTCCATATCTTTCCATGAACTGGGTTGGGCTAAAGCCCTTGAAAAATATTAGTATATAGGGTCCCTTATTAAAGCCATTAGGGAAAATCTTCAATATTTCAGGGGCCTACCCAGTAAAACAGTGGGACCCTCTCATAGACCTCCAAATAGTTTAGTCCTTACTTCAGTTCCCTAATTTATAGCGCAGCCGGACTGTATAATTGGCACTTTGGCACTAGTATTTATAGTACAGGTTTTGGGGAAGTATATGATAATACGGTACTTGGACACTTAATAGCACAGCACTCCACACCAAGAAAGGGTGTCGGGCCTTTGTGGTCAACTGTACAGTGCAGCCTCTCCAACACAAACATAGAAATCCCAAATATCCCTTAATCCAAAACCCTAAACCCAAAGCCCTAAACTCCGAAGCTCTAAGCCCTCATCCCAGATTCCCTTTGAAAAAGGCGCATATTTTGGGATTTTAGATGAGGGTAGAACTGAGCTACAGCCAGCCACAGGTCTAATCCTATGATACCCAAACTAAGAAGTACTGCGGATTATGGGAGGGCTTTAGGGTTTTAGGGTCTAGGGCTATTTTGTGCACAAGGATTGTATGGGACTATGTAGAGAACCAAAAGGGACATGAGATGAAAACTGAAGGTTATAGGGATATGCATGGGTCTGTAACAAGTAATATGAGGGCCCTATATGGCCGTATTATAATCATGGAGTAATCTTTTCTTTTAGGGGGAAAAGGGTGGAGCGAAAGCCGCATCATCAAAACAGCGGAAAACACCTAAGTATCCCAATACAGACCCAAAGCACTCTTCAAAGGGATCCCGAAGCTTAAACAATAACATCATATACTCTAATATACTATCATACACTTTCATATGCTATATACTATAATATACATACGGGTTTAGGTTTTAGGGTTATGATGGTGCCTTTGTTCTTAGATGTGCAAGCCCCTATTAAGCCCTGTACATGCTGAGCCCATGCCATGCTACGAAAACTGAAGTGCAGAACTGCCCTCAACCTGATACCTAAAGCCAAGATGTATCAAGAAACTCGAGGCGTACTTATGACGGACAAAAACGCTGCATGAAGCTCTGTCCCTAGACCCCAGGAAATGTGGTAGTATATCTAGGGTCAGGCAGATTTTATCCATCAACCGTATGCCTTCCGTCTACCCCGCAGCTGTCAAGCTTCATTGCACGAATCAAAGAGCACGCGTCAGAAATCCTAATGGGGCAAGATGACGGGACCCCCGGGAGATACAGACCCTAAACCTTAAGGGAATCATGTCATTTTTCAAGCAACCAAAGGCAAGACAGAAGACTCTTTAGAAGGGGAGCCTCGCTCCAGGGTATCCCCGGTTGTGACCCTGAACCCCAAAGTTTCTGGTTCTCGGTAGGGAATAGAGAAAATATTACGCAGGGATTATACAGAGATTATGTTCCCTTATTGCCTATGGTAGGCAAACCCTCAACTCTTGAATCCACAGCCCCCAGCCTTTTTGGGTCAGTCGCCCGCAAGAGCATTGTATTCTCAGGCTTGAGATCGCAATGAACGACGCCCTGAGCAGTCATGTGGGGGGTTCTCAAAAAAGGGGCCAGTTCGGATCCCTGACGATATACAGGGAACATATCTGACTTGGCCTGAGTTGTTGTCCCCCAAAATGGATTCTAGGGGCCCACGTGGGGAAGTGAATTCAATGATTCCAGCATCCCACGAGAAGTTCCGGTTCAGGGTTTAGGGTTCAGCTGCCGGTTCACTGCACTGGGGAAGCTGTTGCAGGGACTTATACCACGGAGCAGTGTTGCGATACTTATGTCAGGATTCCCACGCATGCTGGCTTTCTATGCCCCCCCCTGATTCCTACCATTGAAGAGTCTGAATAGGAGCTAATCAATGGCTTCTGTATAGATCCATGTGTATGCTCATTCTGTAAGGAATCTGACCCTAAATTGTAGTTTCCATGTTCTTTTCCATTATCCCATACCACCCCCTATATTCTATCCACTTAAAGGGGGCTATAGATATGCTGCCCACAAAGCAACAACAAAGGAGCCCCTGGGTGAAGAAGCCTTGAACCCTGCACCGCTCAGACAAATAGAATCTAGTGTTCCAGGCGCATGGTTTAAGCGTAAATGTGACAGCTCAGAACTGAAGCTTGCAAAAGATTAGTTCCCCTTCATCCTATTAAAGATAGTCCTCATTAAAGGTACGGAAGTCTGGAAACCAACAGTTGAGTTGTTGAAGTTCGTTCTTGTCGCCCGGGTCGAGGGGCCGAGTACTGGTGCTGATAGTGGAAATCCAGCACGTGGCCAAAGCTGCGTAACATCCTTTGCTACATACAGTACGGTGAAAGGACAACTCCCTCATGGAGATTCGCAAAGTCCTTCGGCAAGGGATGTTAGCTGAAAAGTTTGGCGCTCTTCTCTCCCTAAACTTGGCCCACATTACCTTGGAAAGAAAAAGGATCCTTTATACATAAATATATGGAATCCCATGCCCCAAAAAGCATGAACGATCCCCCCTAAGGTGGACGCAGTAAACCTAACACCCTAAAAACCCTGCCTTCTGGTGGATGTATTCCAGCGCCGCGCAAATCTGCTGGGATGCGCTGCATGCCCAGGGCTCCGGCACCCTCCTGTTTAGGATGTAGAGTGCAGTAGGAGTTTAGGGTTTGGGGGTCCAGGTCAGGTCAATCACCCCCTTTAGTAAGAGCTCCTTAATATGGAGTTAATAGGGCCTTCATGTACCTACAAGAGTCCCTTGGGGGATTGACCCAAGCTTTAGGGGTGTAAGGCTTAGGGGTTGAGGAAGGTATTGGGATTTAGTAAGTACGGAGAGGGGGTCTTAGCAAGTGAACATATGACCCCTGTGAGCCGTGAGCCATACACAATAAGCACAGTGATACTCATCCACCTATTTCCTGAGTCCCGCCAGCCCAGCCCTCCCAGTAGAGGTTCATAGTACCAATTTATATACCTCTTTCAACAAACATTGAGGGTTTGGTTAGGGCTTAGGTTTAAAGATTTAGGGCACTGGACGAATACTTAACCCTAAACCATAGCCTAAGCACGTAATCCTGAAGAATAAGCCGTTTGGGCTAACAGCACCAGCTGTGACCCCCTTCACTTGCCTAAACGGAAATGCCCAAATTCCAAACTGGATTGCTGCTAGCTAGCTTAGACTAGGTTTAGGGCGTAGGGCTCAATTAAATATCAGCATACTTTCAAGGATGGAGTCTCCTAAATACGCTTAAGTTCTCTAACAGCAACCCTAAGCCACATGCCCTAAACCCGGAACCATTAGCAGTTGATGAGCCCGCAAACCCTTAGCATGTCGGGTCAAGGTCTACAGCTTAGGTTTATGGTTAATCCCAGACCCTAAACCATAGACTTCAAGCCCTAAACCCTAGAACATTAGCAGTTGATAAACCTGTAAGCACTTCGAGTTTTACGTGCTGAGAACGGAATTGTATCTGCTCAGCCGGCAAGCTTTGTACTTTAGAATGATTTAGGGACCTTAGAGTTCCCAAGGGTCAATGTACCTAAGCATTAGGGCTTAGGTCCCAAATACCATTCAGATTGGGTTAGTCGGGGCCTAAGACCCTGTTATTTGGGTACTTGGACCCTGTAGGGTTTATTTCAACTAATTGCAGGACTGAGCGTTCCAAGCCCTCAGGTTAAAGGCAATTGAACAGAAAACAGGAAAGGAACTCTGCACAGGTATAATGCCCCTTAAGTAGATAGAATATGGCTTTGGGTATGTTATAATAAGATTCTCATATGCCCCATATTCTATCTACTTAAGGGGGACTATAACTTGACACAGCTTACCACGGGCCCTACCTGGAACTTAGAATGTCCTTTTGCTTTTTTGTTGGTGGAAGAAATGCTGACCCACCCCAAACCCCATAGGTCGTAACAATTGTACACATGGCTCAGGAGTCTAGGGTGGTACAAGATTTGTTCGAGTTCCTGCGCCATATAATATAATATAGCACACCTCAAGGCCACCCTAAACCCTAAACCCGATTTGCTGCTCCTGCCCTCCGCGCGTACGGAAGCCAAGATGTTGGCTAGGGTCCCGCCCTGAGACAGTTCCGAGAAGGTTTCGGGGTTTAGGGGTTTAGGGTTTTGGGTTCTGCCCCCACCCATTAACAGTCTATATTAGGGCTAGTATGAAGGGCTGTAAATACTTGCATTATATAGAAGCATTACTCAGCTGTTAATGAGTGGGGGCACTACCCAAGTTTAGGGTTTGGTGGCCCAGGCGCTCCTTCTTTGTTTCAGTAAGGCCCTTCCGCTTCTCATCCTACTATATAATCCAAGCCAACCACATTAGACTATCACAGCCCTTTCTGGTAATTAGGGATTGGGTGTTGGGGTTTCCAAATAAAGAAAAACCCTAAACATCTAAACTCTAAACCCAAACCGTAAACCCTAATTACACCCTGAAGAAAAACCCTAAACATCTAAACTCTAAACCCAAACGGTAAACCCTACACCCTAAACCCTTAACGGGGATGAATGACCGGGTTGTCAGACTGAGGAAGCCAAGTGCATTGACTGGGATCGGAAATTATGTACTGGTAGCTAGCATGGAATAAAGGAATATGTTATAAAGTTTTGAAGGGGTTACATGGGGGCTATATTTATATTCCGTTATTCCCTACTAACCATCCGTAAGATTAGATTTCGGTTTTCTGGGCGGTCTGAAACCGGAATCCTAGGTGCTACACCTTTATTTCGAGGCGAGGGCTTCGGGCCTTGAATCGAGCGCTAAGCCCTAAACCCTCCGCGGAAAGCCCCAAACCCTGATTGCTAAGGGTCCATGTACCCAATAATTGGATGCTTAGGGCTTTGGTAATACTAATTATACTACAGGTTTTGGGTAAGTATATGATTATGAGGTACTTGGACCCTTAGGGGATGAGGTGTACAGTGAGGTCGCATTGAGGGCAAAGGCTGTGTGGTTACATGTTCTATGCTTCGAGTTAATGAAGAACTTCATGCAGAAAAAGAAAGGCGGGGTCGTCGGAAAGACCTTCGAAGGGACTAGTGACTACTCATGTTTTCTATATAGTACCCTTACAGCTTCCCACTATTGAAAGACACATATCCACTAGCTAAGCCTCCTCACTGAAAACTACTAGCACCCCAGCGTTCGCCTCGTGCAATTTCGGTACAAATCGTCCCCACCTCCCCCCCGCCAAAAAAAAAGATAAACACAACCCGATTACTTATGGTTTTACTACATTGGGTGCATTTTGTTTGTGAGGGAGGTGGGGTGGGGGGTATTACCTTGAGACCAGGCCCTACAGCCCAAAACCTTGCTGAGAAATGGTCGATCTTTGAGCCTCAGGAGGAGGGTTTTGGGTTTTGGGTTTGGGGGTTTAGGTTT
>CAJNIZ010043167.1:0-58239 GCA_905231905.1 Symbiodinium pilosum
CTACTTAGGCGTCTACACAGTCTCTGCAATCTACTGTTAGAGGGCCCAGGGGTCGTATATTCTCAACTTAAATTGGGACTACTGTATATACTTGGAGGGTCAGGGGGATTTAGTAAGTATACTTTTAGCTGGAATCATTCTGTAGCCTATAGGGGTATGAGTTACAACCTGTATAGGCAGTCATCCCCAGTATTAGCTAATTATTATTATAACCCTAAACCCTAGTGGGGTTTAGTTTAGAGATGTTGCCCCAAGAAGACCTCCAAATACTCCAGGCCATAAGCTCATGTCTCGACCTCCTCAACAACCGGAACTTACTGGTGCTAGACTGGGAGACGGGGAGTTAACATAGTACAGCTTAGTCTTAGGGCTTAGGGTGTCGGATTGGCCCTGGATAGGTACTACTTTATGTTGTTTCATGGGAACTGCCACAGAGATCCACTTCCCCCCACATCCTTTTAAACATCAACACAACAAACTCGAAAACGGGATCGAAGCCTTGTTGTGCACAAAGATCACGATGAGCGCTTCCAGGGTACATCGTGTGAGAGCCGGGATGTCATTCCGGACCAGATCCTGTAGGATGCTGTAGTAGGGCAGCGGCAGTCACGGTAACAACAAACACAGGGGGGACGAGGTATCCTAGACTTCCATAGGGCTTTCATTGGGACATATAGAGAGTAGGGTAATACTGAAGAATCGAATAAAAAACATGGAGCATGAAATGAACATCGGAAGATATGTAAGGATTCCATTGCCAAGTGCAACAGCCAGTACATGTAACGGCTATTGTTGCTGTGATGATTGATCGCGAGGGGCAAGAAAACGAGGAGCAACCACAATTCAACAACGCAAATACATTTTGCAAACATGGCTTGTTCCCATTTCATGTCCACGTTCCTTTCGACTTGATTCTCCATTATTACTTCATCCCTAAGCTCTGCATACCGCTGGTTTGGGGGCCGTAAACAGTCAGTCCACTTTGTGGGTAAGGTTGAGAGTCTTGCAGCTGAGCTGAGCGCTTCTGGGTTAATTATGGATATTAGATGGGTTGATTTGGGATTGTATAGGGATACGCAGATATCATTATCCCACCCATAGAAACCAAATGGAACATCAAGTGCAAGATGACATGGAGCTTAGCCTTCAAGGCTTTTGCAATTGAGGGATTGGTTCTCTGAGATCTGGCGAATGTGGAGGCGTTTTGTAGGAAACGCTGTTTGCGCTCCATCCTGGACCTTGAATGCATGAACAGTTGGACACACACCTACCCTCAGGATTTGTTAGTAGCGTTTGCGGCGCTTCACTTCCGAACACACATGCTAGGGAGAAGAAGAGCAGCAAGAACTCAAAGCAACGTTCAGAGTACTGAACCTTATTCCTTGAAAACGCAGGCAGGGACAGCATCCCGATTGAAAAAGCCCCAGACCAGATCTGAGATCAGAGAACAGCACATAATCAACCTCCACTGGCGCATGATCTGTCTGATATCGCTCCTGGGTATCAATCCCAGAATCCTGCTCAGGACAGTACAATAGAAGCCGAATTTAGGAACCCTTGTCCATCTTGCATGTAACACATCGAAGATATTCTGGCCCTTTCATGAGGAATCCTGAAACTGGAGCCGTGCTCTCCACAAACTCCCACACCATTGTATGGTGTCCCCCAATAGATGGTACCTGAAGACCCACACCCTGAAGCCTCAACCCTACAAACCCCAAAAGTCAGCTATCTCGGCGCCCGACGATGATATCTCCCAGAGTCAACTTCAGCTTCTCTGCCACTTGAAGGATCTGGGCCAAAACGTGTAAATAGCTTGATCTGGGATTTGGGGTAGGTTGGGCTTTGAGATAGATTTTGCTTGAGTGCATAGGGGCGGTATACCCACACTGATAAATTTCCATCCGGAGAAAAGCGCACGTGATAACCTTGCAGGCCACAACATCCTGAACATGAATTCGAGACACCACTCTCCAAGCTCACTGCTCCATCATTGCCATGCTCCCGGAGCCCCTCTTCCACCTTGATGCGCCATGGAGCTTTGAGTGTCCAGCGTTGCAGCTGTGGGCTCTGCATGCAACACTGCGAGGGTCAGATAATCTTGCAAAGCTTGGAGAACCAAAAATTGACCTCGGACACATCGCACACGATAACAGCTTCCACTTTGCCTTTCCAATACTTGAATCCCGAAAGTTGTGCAAGTAGAACAACCGTTGTTTTTTGGTCGGTTTCTGCTATGGGTGTGTGTCAGTCTGCTACCTACTCTTGAAGCCTGACTCATTAACCCTAAGCCCTGTACTTGCACACAAGCCCCTTCAAAGGAACCTGTACTACTACTCCATAGGTTGCCATCCCGCCCACGTCGCGAGTCCAGAAGAGCGAGAAGATGGCAATGACAGCCTGCACTGAGCGCATTTCTGGTAGGATCTTAACTTATTGTCCCCCAATTTGGACACACAATACGCACTTGCTGACAAATTTTCCGAAGGAGTCCACTATACACTCAATAAGTTTCATAATTGAAGCCCCTAACCCTAAACCCTACACGCGAAAACCCTCAACCCTCACACCCCTCATGTAGGGTCTTCCTGACCAAGCCTTGGGACCCTCATAGCCTTGATAAGTGTGGGAATTCCAAAAACAATGGTAGTACATATGGGGGTCTCCCAAAAAGAGGGGGACCTCTCTGGTCCCAGAATAAGTCTTGTGGTATTTGGGGGGTCGATTTTGGTGTCCACCACCATAATATAGGAAGTGCTGGTATTGAAGTTATGAAATTGGGAGTCATGTTAACGGTATTAGCGAGAAATGAGCCAAAGCAAAAGAAGCCAAGTTACCAAAGCCCTCAATAAGAGCTCCAGACATGTACCGTCAGGTAGATTTTCAGGGCCCCCTCTACACCCTGAACCCTACACCTCCTAAAGAATAACCCTATACCCAAAACCCTAAATCCTAAACCAGCATAGACCCTCTAAGAACCCACTCAAAATTCTCTTCTGAGGAGCCGTCTTAGGGGTCGCTCCTGGTGGGGGTCCCGCAGGAATTCTATCCTATATATATATATATGTATATATATATATGTATATATATATATACAAATAGAAATATATATATATATGTATAGAGATAGATAGGCCAAAGCAGCACCTACCTGCTGCACTCCTGCGCCCTCAAATATCAAAGGCTGAAATCCCACAGCCAACTTGAAGGGTGGCGTGCAATGCCAACCTTTTTAATCATTTCAGGCTGATTGAAAGGACAAGTATACGTAATACATCACTCTCCTAATCCGCTCGAGGTAGACCATCAATTCCTATGGCACATAGCCACTGCCTGTCCGGGCCACTGTTTCAACCAGTCGGTGAACTTGCGCTCCATGTAGTCCTGGAAACTCCGCTGAATTACCATTGAAGACCCTTTCAACAAATCCTCTGTAGTCCCCGCCGTGTAACCCAAGTTGTGACCCACACTTCAGTCTTGTTTGAAAGCATAAGAGGGCCAGACATGAGACAATCTGCCCATTGCCCTCTTTAACTGTAACTGGAATCGGAATCATACAATTGCATGTTAAGAGCTGATAGTGCTCGCCGCCTCCGGTACCGTTTAGGAATGCTCTTCATGCCTGTTCGTCTCTTGCGGAGCTGAGATCCCAGACACACATACAGAGAAGTTGTTTTTTTCAAATGTTTGGTGCCTGCTTGGTAGATTCCATAAACAAGGGTTTTATATACCGCTCAGAGTACTATAGTCCTTAATTAAGTTGTCAAAGGATGTAGGGTGGCACCAAAGAGTCACGCACAAAGTTGATATCAGTATGCAAACCTATACACATACATGCTTAGGGCGTAGAATACAGGGTTTAGGGCATGTGTAAATAATTCCTACATAGCAGTTGTAAAGCCGCCACTCTCATTCATAGGAGGCAATCTAAACTTCCTCCACCACCCCCCCTTCCCGAAAACATTGCTCATTACAACACCTTCAATTGATGTGGGTGGGCACTTGGGGCGGGCAAATAGGGGAGGTTGGCGTAACCTAGAATGCAACCCTGGGGGTCTATTCCAGGCATTCAAGCCCTGAACATCGATCATATTCACTTTATTAAGCGGACTACATACCTTCTCATATGTTATTCTCTCCTTCATAGGGACTCCCCCAAAAAGAGCCCTAAGTTTTGGAAGCCCTGAACCCTGAACATTCCCTAAACATCCCCACATAACCCTCAGATATCCCTACGTAACCCTACAATACCCTACATGAACCCGATCATATCCCCCACATCCCTTCGACCCCAAGGTCGCCTTCTCAGATTCGAGGCAGACGTGGCGAATGGTCTGCAGCATGGCAGCCTTCGAATGGGGCTTGTGACTTCACAGGGCTTACGGTTAGGGTTTAGGGCCAGAATACAGTAAAAACAGCTAGAATTGACTATACCTAAAAAATGCAGAAGGGGCAGCACAAAATGTACTACGAACATGAAAAATGATGATTGTCACAAAATAGGAAATTCAATAAGCGGAACCGCTCATGGAGGTATGCGGTAAACTTTGACTCCAGGGCGTCTTCGCATTTAGGATCTGGCCACTGCAATCCCCCTCTTGCCGTACAATCCAAAAGAATGTGTTGAACCATCCTTTAGGGATATACACCTGGACCCTGGATGTCTTACCTTTTTTGGGATATCGTAGTTTCCCAAAATTGGGGTACCCCAATATAGACCCCAATATACTATAGTCCTTATTACAGGGATCCCCAGACAAGTACCCCTAATTTCGGGAAACCCCCCATATATTCTATAAATATGTAGGTACTAAAATTAGCAAGGAGAATACAAAATACACTCTCAGGAAGCTACAGGCTACCACGGAGGACGGTCCAGATTAGGAGAGCATACTTTATGGTTTGGCTGGGGCTGGCTCTGCCTTTGGTCGCTGAGATACAAACTAGCCAACATCGGTATCCACCATCCGCTTGCTGATCAGTCAAGGACACATCAGATAAAGCCAAGATCAAGGAACGCGTAGACTCCAGGGGAATGCCATCTTGCTCACCGGCGAACCTCCCAGACGCCAATTCTACTGTAATATAGAGGCAGATTAATGTTGAATAGGGTGTTGGGGGCACTTTGTACCCAAATTTCAAAACACGCATAAAGTCCCAGCTTCCATGTAGGCCCCTACAGCCGTAGCCCTCAAATCTTTTCTACTTACTACTGCTCGCCTCGACCTGAACCAGCCAAAGCTCCACGTTGCCGCGCGCGGCATGCGGGTCCACAGAATCGACCAACTGACAGCGAGAGAGGATCCAGGGTTTTCGGTGACCGGTTCCAGTGGCTTCTGTCAACCTGCTGTTATGATGCCGTTAGAGACGATGCACCAAGAGCAGAAATTTAAGTCTGATTTGTCAGTCGATCGGATGGCATACGTCGTCAGACACTACACCAACAACAAGGAAAGAGGACGCCCATGAGGGATAGCCTTGGGACATGGGAAGTTCTGAAACTTGTGGGGCTCTTGGACTGCTGGAATATTATGGCTTTAGGGTTATAGGGTTAAGGGCTTAACGAGGATTATCATAGGGGCCCTATTAGGACTACAACGGCTTCTGTTTTGAGAAGCCAGCATAGATCTTGCCGGCTGGACGGCCTCAATATTGGGGTTGTTTAGGGATAATGAAAGAGAAAATGGAAACTACGGTAATGGGGGTTATATAGGGTTCAGGGTTTAGGAGGAATGGAAAAGAAAATGGAAACTATGATACATCAAATAGAACCCCTATAAAACCCCCAATATACACCCCATACAACCTCAATATACACCCTATATTACCCCCCCCATAATCCCAATATTGACGTGTTTGGCCAACATGCTGAGCCTTGAATCCTTGTCACCCTAAATTTCAACATGATCTCCACATGCAGGCAATGTACCCTGCTATAGTAGTTGCAGCTGCTCCGCCACTTTGGCTGACGCACCCGCAAGGTGAAAAGGTGCAAACTTCATGCCATAAAACACCTTTGTAAAAAAATCTTTTTCAAAAACCTGGCAAGAGAACATGGCAAAATAAAGGTCACCCTTTATGGTATCTCCAAAGGCCCAGAATTGGGCGCACCGCAGAAGCGAGGGTGCCTCCACTGATTCCTTCTCGGAGGACATCATGGCCGTAATCCGCTGATCCGCCTAGGATGCTAATCAATCTGGCAAGGAAGAAAGAAAAGGTTGTTTGTTCTGCTGCGGCACTTGCCGCAAGTCTGCTTCTATTTGAATCTCTTCTACCTTCATGAGTTCTGGGGTATACTACGTCGACATCCAGCCTGGCGACCTCGCGGACTTATGTACGAGGTTTGCAACAAGACAAGGCCCAGCCAACTTTGTCAGCTGCACAATTGACAGAGCATCCATGCCAATCGTGGGCGACAAGGCAATCCAAGGCCTTCAACGGGTCATCAGAAAGGTTCAAGGGCCAGCGACAATCAAAACACGCAAACCCATGCGAAGATATCATCCAGACCGCGTCGCTGTTTTGAACACTATAAGCCACAAGCCGGCTGAAGAACCAGCAACTAAGACTGCATAGCCTTGAAGCCCAACTGACAAAAAAAACATAAATCCCAGTACCTTCTCGATGCCCCTCCCGTTTCCCTCCATCTGTCCTTAACCTTATCGTCAAACCCTAAGATCACAAATGCCCCCCCCTAATAACAGTCTAAAACAATAGGGGGTAACATCAAGCGCTGCACATATTGATCTTACCGGTTCTTGCTAGGGAATCAGGGACTAAAACCTACATGTTCCCTATATGACATGTCCATACTCCCTACTAAGCCCCAGCAAGTTATACAGTTAACATTTCCCAGCTGTTACCGAGTGGGGGCAGTATCCTACCTAAACCCTAAACCCCAGTCCCCAAAACCCCAAGACCCAAACTCCAAGACCCAAACTCCAATCCCCAACCCGTAAACCCTAATTCCTAATCCCTCCTCTTCCGGCTGCTCCAAGCTCCCTACCGCTTGGAAGGAGAGGTTTTGGATGCCCTCGAAGGCCTTCACCAGGGACAACGTGGGATTGAGCATAATGGCATAGGGCTTAAGATACTTAGGTTGGGTACTGGCCCCCCTCAGCAACAGTTGGATAAGGATTATAATGCAGTTCTATATAGCCCTCACTAGGACCCCTAATATTATAGACTGTTACTGGGGGGGGGCAGTACCCAATATTTAGGGTTTGGGGTGCAAGGGTTTGACAGAATGCGAGTTACGCTTTTGCAGCTACAGTATCTTTGGAAATTATGTTATCACAGAAAGTTGCTTCTACTATTTCCCATTGCGCTATCTTCAAACATCTTCAAACCCTTGTGATATCAAACCCCTAAACCCCAAACCCCAAACCCTAAACCCCTTCGATCTCCAGTGCAGGGGTCTGCCTTACTTACATTGCGATTCCTGAGTAAATCCTCATTCTATTCCAGTATATCTAACAGTGACGGTTGTTCCGCAGTTCCCTCTTCAGTTCGTGAGAGATTGAGACGATAACCATCTTGGGGGGACATTTGGGGCATCTGATTGTGCGAATCGCGTTGCTTTACTACCTGATGCGGCACCTTCTTCATGTGTGGGTTCACTCGCGTCGGGTCCTTCGTCTCCTCAGCAGTCCAGATGCTTGCGGTCCCAGCCAAGAAGAACAGAGGTCTCAGCGAGTAGAAGGAGATCGCGGAGGCCCCACCCGAGGACGGCAATAGGAACCCCGTAAGAAGAGTCCCAACTGCGGGCCGGGTCCCGGGTAAGCAGGTACAGCAGCAGAAGTTGTAGAATCTTACACATGTAGTGGGGCTCTATTGCCACAAATTTCAGCGGCTGCCTGTTGGTGTTAAGGGCATGGTGTGGCCAAAGGTCTGGTACTTGAATAATGAAGAAGCATGCCCACAAAGCAATAGCAGTAGCCAGCTTTGAGACCTCAAGCTACTGTCAATATGTATATTTACATATACATATTATAGACACATATATATATGTATATATTCACATATATACATATCCTCTCGTTTTCCTTTTCACATCCATTTGATTCTCCAGCATTGGCCTTCTGAATGAGCTGATTTCCTGAGGCCTGCGCGGACAGAATCTCAAGCAGGTTGTCGTTGGACCTGGGTTCCGGTGCAAAGTTCAGCTTTTAAAGCTGTTTGACTGCACCTTTCGGGCTTCTCGGCAAAAAGAAATATTCAGCGCTGTATGGAGGCAAGATGCTGACATGTCAGAAATACACAGCAAGTGCCTCAAACGGTTAAGGTTTAGGGTTTAGGGTTTAGGGTTCAGGGCAGCCAAGAGGAGTCTGTTTTACAGGAAGTGTAGGGCTGGTGCAAGCTACCTTTGCGAACAGTAGGTCATACCAGACTACATGCGAGAGCCAGCTTGTGCCGAAGAAGACACAACCCCTAGGGCCCTAGGGATCCGAGTATACAAAAAATAGCTACGTTGGGCCCTAAAGTCTGTAAATACTACCTACATTGAGCTATGTGGATCCCTAGGGAACGTCGAGCAACAACAATGACAACCGGCGTATCGATGCTAGCAAGCACACTGTCGATGAAGTTTGAGAATTGGAAAATCATAGTTCCAATGTTAATCCTGCAGTCACAGCTAACGTAATCACAACCACGCAGGCAACATAGTGACCATGGTCGTAGCTGACACAATGACAGCACCAGCAACAGCTTCATAGCCCTAAACCCATGAACCACACGAACTGCAAAACCTCAGGCCCTAGCAACCCCCATCTCTACAACACAACGCCTACCCTGCTGTTGCTGCAGAAGCGGCAGGAAGAAGAATCGCGGAAAGGCCAGTCTCTTGGTCTCAAGGTAATCGTTCAAGCCCTGGTTCGAGACAGAATACCTAAACACCTCTTGCAATCATTAACATTAACATGCCAATGTGGTGCTCTGATTATCGAATGAGTGGTGTAGTGATATACCTTCGCGGGAAGAATAGCATGTTGGGCCGCAGAGAAAAAAAAGCCCAAGGAGAGGCCCCGGCAACCTTATGCCAACAAAGAACCTTTCTCAACTGCCGAACCACAAGTATCTACTTCTGGTATGGAGCTGCTGTCCCCAACTAGGCGAATCCGTGTGAAGGGTTTACAGAAAATCGTGGCACTTTCCCGCAGACTCTGTTTTCGACATGAGCTTCGCGCAAAACATCGTTCAATCTGTGATCCCTTCAGCACATGCTGTGAGACCCTGAAAAGGCGACCCATAAACCCCTACATTTCCCTCCCATCTTCGCCCACCTTCTGAACGATGTCTAAGTTGGCATTGCACCTTGCCGCGGCAGGGTTGCTGATTGGGGCGGAGGGGGTAAATGGTAGAGGCAAGGGGTGTGGGTAGGGGTCATCAGTGGGTTGGGGGTAAGGGGTCGGGCTCAGCATGTAGGATTCTGATTTAGTGATCTTAAGGCTTAGGGCTTGTCCTTTGATTCAAGATCAAGAGTCCCAAGCTGTAAAATAAGGACCCTGTATGAGTTGTATGATAATCATAGGGTCCTCACTCTAAGGGTTGGGGTTCCCAACAACCTCCAGCGCCGCCGCAACCCGAATCCGTAAAAACTGGAAGCCCTAGACTCTAAACTCTAAACCCTAAATCCTCAACCCTAAACTCTAAACCCCAAACCCTAAACCCAAAACTCTACACCCTAAGCCCTCAACCCTCAACCATCAACCCTGAATCCAAAATGGTGTGGACCCCAGCGCCTCTGCAGCAACTCCAAGAGGCCGGGGGCCTTGGTGGCCTCCATGGCTTTGCCAGCCCTGGCATCTTTTTTTCGGAGGCCAAGGCTTCGGCTTCAAAGGTTTAGGGTTCCTTGCCATCCCTGGCATCTTCTTTCTTGGAGCTACGGCTGAGAAGGTTTAGGGTTTAGGGTTTAGGGTTTAGGGCTTCAAAGGTATAAGGATTGCCTTTAGACTTAGAGGGGTTTGTAGGGATATGTCGGGTTTAGGATTTAGTCAAATCCGTTATAGGGATGTGTAAGGCTTGGGTTCAGGGTTTCCAAAATTAGGGGTGCGTGTCCCATGATAACGATTAGAATTCATTATAATGTATTGGGGGTCTGTACTGAGGGGTGCCCCTGTATCTTCTGTATCTCCCTGATGTAACCCTTATAGACTATCTGGATTACATATGGGAGATGCAGGCATTATGTAGGGGTTGTATCGGAGACAGGTCCTGATATTTCGCCGGCAATCGTCTCGAGTTTTTGAAGAGCCAAATAGGAATTGAAAGCGTCTCTACGTATAGAAGGATGGCATGAAAGCTTTACATTTTTTTGTGTATGAATATTCTTTGCGAATTGTATAGGGGCAGGGTAGAGGGAAGCCATCAGAGGGAATCCCAACATAAGCACATGTAGGGATGGCAGGGGCCCAAGGAAGGAAGGAAGGAAGGAAGGAAGGAAGGAAGGAAGGAAGGGATAGAGAGTGGGGGGGATGTGGGCGTTGCGACAAAATTGGGGGACGTGCGCTCCTGGCTTTGTGGGTTTTCAGGGTTGAGGGATATATCATATATCCCTAAGGGTCCAAGGTATATAACTATCATACAGCCTTATACCGGACGCTTTTAGGTATGGTTCATGTTTCGCTTGATGCCCGCCGTGTATGGACCCTGCTCTCAGAGTCACGCTCCTCGGAATCGGAGCGTAAATTGGGTGGTAAGTTTAATTTCATCTGAAGCTAAATACAGGCTCGAGAGCGACAGCTAACAATTACCATGAGGAAACGATTGAAAGGAATCTGATAACAGTGTTAAAGATGCATCAAATCGCTGAACTGAAAGCCGAATGGAACAAGTGCTGTAGAAGATTGCTGCAGGTGGCCGCGACATCTGCGCTCTGGAATGCAAGTCCTTTGCCTAGTTTGGAGTAGTTGCTTGCGATGTGTCTCAACCCAGCCCAGCCTTCACGAAGCTTCAGGAAACCTTCCAAGAGTTCTTAATGCAAAGAATTCCTTCGTGTGCATCGTGCGTACTACTCCGACAAAACATTCCATCTCTGTCCCCGCAGCTCCCACCAAGGCCGCGGAATCAACATCATGAAGCCACAAGCTCAAACAATGCATCCGAACTTTAACTTCCCAAATGTAGGGGGACGACACGTGCATTCTAGTTGGTACCTTGCTCGCACAAACCCACTCACCTTCTGAAAGCTGGAGCAACAAGAAGGACGGACATGCGGGCGCTTCCTAATCTGCATGCCTACAGGGTTCCTCTTCGAGCTATGTTGACCAAATCCAATCTCTTAGTGCTGGTTATAGTAGGGAATGACGGAATATAGTCTATATACCCTAAATACAGCCTAGACCCCTCAACCCTCAACCCCTTATCCCCTAATAACCCCCACTAAAGAGACTATCACCCCTATATAATCCCCATACCCTATATCCTAAACCTTCTTCCCTACTAATTAACCCCCAGTAAGTTAGTCCCTGCAAGTGTGTCCAAGTCGCTCCAAGGCTGCAGACATGGTCGCACGCCAATCCATGTCCACCTGCTTGAAGACCCCAGCCTGACAGGTTTAGGACTTAGGGTTTAGGGTGTAGAGTTTAGGCTTTAGGGTTTATGATTTAAGGTTCGTGATTTGGGGTTTAGGGTGTAGGCCCAATGTCCCTTAATTAAGGAATATGTCTCAAATCATGTTAGGGATCCTAATACCATTTAAGGTATCTTCCCTAATGAGGGGATATTGGGCTTTCTGGCCTTACGGGTGCTTAAGCAGGATTGGGAGGGTGGATGCTTATAGGTATTGGTATGTCGTGGCTTGTTCATGGAGAGGAGCACAAAGTCCGGTCGTTGAGGCCGACCCTCGTTTCAAGTAGAATTCTCTTCTTCGCAATGCAAGAACTGCATAATGAGGGCCCTAAACCCCAAACCCTTAGGGGATTAGGCTAGGGTATTGCAAGCACCCCCGTGCCCTTGTTTCAAGTAGGGTTCGTTGCTTCACTGAAACACTAAACCGAACGGATTGGCGCCGGGGATTACAAGCAACCTCGAATCAACTTGCCTCAGTTGGCATCTGCTTGACAATGTCCTCGGAGGAGAAGATGGGTTCCAGGTACAGCCATACGCCCTGCACCTGCTCTGTTGCTGAAGGACTTGGGGTTTGAGGTCTGAGACCCTACATGGCTTCCTTTGATCTTGGGGTGGGATCTAATTCCAAAAAGGTCCTCATACCTGTATGGTATATACTCGCGCCTTAAATTACCCAAATACATCTAAATCTGGGCCTCTTTTGGGACCTAAGTACATCGCAGATACCTACACGGACTAAGGGCTAGCTGAAACAAGCTAAATCGGACATTCCCCCTGTGGTCCAGGCCACCTTTTCGGGAAAGGAAACTTGCTTCAAACATATGTAAAGCAAGACTTGAATACATCTTTTTGGTTTGAGAAGGTTTGGGATGGCTGTTGAATCTGTGGATCAGATGCATTCATCCGCTGCAAGCTCCCAATGGAGCTGGATAAAAGGTTCAGAACTGAATTGTCGACAAAGCTGCGCAGAAACATGTAGTCATATCCCGGGCGTGTGAACTTGAGAGTTGCCTTACCCCTGAAATGCTGTGACTGAAAACAAGCTGCATCAATCGTAGCAGGAACCCTCACCTGACTTGAGACATGAATCGTTGTGTGTTGATTTGACTGCTTGGACACTGTTATCACACAGGAAACAAAGAATAATATCGTGAACAATATCATGCTAATCATCCTGTTCCTGAACCCTAGGGTTCCAAGGACCCAAATAATATGGTTGTTATACTGAAATATTAATAGCATTTGGGCCCTAAAGCCCTATCGTTTGGGTCCTAGGAACCTTATCGGGGAAGTGCACAGGAAACCTACGGAGTTCGAGTTCATACTCACCGGCGGCAGTCTCAACCATCGAGGAGTATTCTCATAAACCAGCTTTCCTAGGCAAAAGTCGAACTCTGTGGTTATAAGTCATAGAGTCATGAAAGCCGCAGAGAAGTGAAGTACTGCGACACTGCCAATTTCAAAACTATTGACCCCATATGAACCGTAGTCTAAACTCCTAGTATCCCCCTTAATATGGCCTATATCTACTAGTTGGAACCCCTATGTACTCCCCTATACAACCCCCTTTAAGGAGGTTAGACTACAGCTCATATATAACCTTCAAGCACCACAGTCTTTACGTCTGGGGAGGACCAATTATTTGGGAAATCCGCGCAGAGCCACAGGCCTTCTGCCAAACGTCCATGATTTCCTGCAGATTGCCCAACAAACCCAGAGAGCCCAATACCGCTTAATTAAGAGACATACCCTAAATAGCACGAGAGTCCCTAATATTCAAGCTATAGTCTTTAAGGGGTATTGGGCTCCCTAGAAAGCAGGGGGGGGGGTTCGGGGATCAAAGTTGCAAAGCTTACTCTAGGGATCCAAGTATACAACTAATACCTACATTGGGCCCTAAAGTCTGTAAATTATACCTACATCGCTCTACTTGGATCCCTAGGGTTAGCATCCGAAAGTTATCCAAAAAATCAGGCGTGCACCAACCTACCCCCCAGACACTCCTCCAGAAACACCCGGAGAGTGTACCGTACAAGAATGGCGGTCATCATGATGATTACCTGTACCTAAACCCCAAAAGTATGTAAAATCATAGCCCTAAACCCATAATAAAAGCCATAAAGGCCATTATTTTACATACTTTTGGAGTTCAGGTAGTCCCTCAAGTCGACTGGGCCCTAGGACGCTGAACTCCATGGTTTCGTGATCCTCTATCTAGGCCAAGGCGAAAACAGGCGCCCCAGTTCGCAATGGGTAGTTCTTCAAGGAACCTGACGCACACAACAGCCACAAAGAAAAATCCTAAGCCTTGCGCCTCAAAACCTTAAGCCCCTAAATCCCAAACACCCTATGTTCAAACTTTCCAGAACCTAAACCCCTAGAGAGTCTTAGGGCCTTAAACTGCGAACAATCTCATGTCGGGGCCCTGCCTGTGTCTGAAGTAGCCAGGATTCTAACCTTTTCCAGAGGGATGAAGGTTTCAAGGGCTGAGAGCTTTGGGTTTGTGAGCTTTAGGGTCCAGAGGGTTTTGAAGGTGCAGAGGAATTCAGGGCTTATAGGGCTCTAACGGGTTGAGGATGTGCAGGGTGTGACAGGTTTAGGGCTCATAGGGCTTTAAAGGATTAGGGTTTGTAGGGTTTATAGGGCGTAGGGGTCGGAGGGTTTCGGGCTTAGCGCTAGAGGCTAGGTTTCAGCTGCTCGGGGCTAAAGCTTGAGGTCCTCACAATCAAGAACACTCCTGGCTGTACAAACTGCAGCCGGTACTCCAACCACGGACACCAAATTCTGGGCTTTTCCGCAGGGTCAACCTCGACCCTGCCTTAAAACACCATCCGAGAGAATCTCTTGGCAATCCAAAAAAATCCAAGAACCTTGGGATCAATCGTGTGGATTTCCTGTAGCTCACTCAACAGGAGGCTTCGGAAGGGAATTTCGTTAGACAAAGAGAGCTTAAATTTAGGCACGTGTGTCTTGGCATGCTTCTACTGATGACCTTTGCAATTGAAGAAGTATGAACTAATTATACTCTGCACTCGTAATATTATCCCCTTAATAACCCCTATGATACTCGCCTATATAGCCCTTTATGTAAACCCCTTAAGCAGTTTAAACTATAGCTCGTATGAAGGTGGACCCTAAGCCCTAAACCCCCCCTGTTGGGGAATAGCCACAAGACGCACTACAAGTAGAGGAACCGAGCAGCCTGAACTCTATCTTGCGGCTTAGGGTTTAGGATTTAGGGTTTAGCAACGCCACCTTGCCATTACATCTGCCCTGGAACCTTCACTGAACCTTCACTGAATTTGTTGCTTAACTGTTTTCTGCGGGGGATTACAGGAAGCAGAGGCTGGAAACATCAGGACATCCTTATGCCATACGAGGGTTTAGGGTGTACCCTAAACCCCACCTCTGGATCATACGAGCCATGGGCTAAACTCCTAGCACCCCTAACCCCTATATAACCCATGTAACCCCCATAGCTGTTTTACAGGGACCCCTGTGTATCCCTATATCTTAGACCAATCTCAGCTGAGGGCGAGGTGATTTTCTCCATGAAGGCCTTGGCATACGGAGAGCCTGGCCGGAGCGTGTCGTTGCTCGGAAGATGCACAGAGACAGGTTCCCCTATAGGGATCCAAACAGCCCAATGTAGGTAACATTGGGATCAGGGTTTAGGGTATAGGGTTTAGGGTACCCTAGGGATCCAAACAGCCCAATGTAAGTAACATTTACAGATTTTGGGGCTCAATGTAGGTATTATTTGTATACTTGGATCCCTAGGGTTCAGTCTTACAAGTGCAGTGGTCAGGTTTTCAACGTTTACTAAAATCGTTTGGGGCCCCTTTACGGGAGTCCCTATAAGAGGGACTATGTTGGAAAGATGTCCAAGAGGTCACGCTGGACCCTCCTCCGTTACTAGAACACTGGAATGTAGCATTTCCTCTCAACTCCCAAAACTGTAGGTTTGGAGGTCTAGGGTTCAGGGGATATATTTGGGTTTTTGGAGCCAGTGCCAAACGGAAAGCAGTGCTGCAACACCCTTTGAGGCCTATCCTCTGACACGTTCATTTTTGCAACGGACATTCTCTAGACGGCGCGAAGTGGCCTTCTAAAAGTAGAGCAATGGGCAAGTTCATTCTTACGGACCCACCTGCATACTGCTGTAATCATTTTTTATGACCAGGCAAAACTGTGTTTGGAGGAAATTGTGCCTAGGCCCTAGATGCGGCCTAGATCAGTTGTTCTCAAAATTATGGACCCCGTCGGGTTATGGGTCATATTACGGAACCTAATATCTAGGGTACCAAAATGGGACCCTAAGTTTGGGAATTACCCAGATCCAGTTCTTGTTTCTGCCGAGTTTAAGCGGTCTCTTGGCACCATCAACCTAAAAGATCGATCTCCGCGATGACATCATGAGATCCAAACAGCCCAATGTAGGTAATAATGGGGTTAGGGTTTAGGGTACAAGGTTTAGGGTCTAGGGTACCCTAGGGATCCAAACATATTGGGGTTAGGGTTTAGGGTATAGGGTTTAGGGTCCCCTATGGATCCAAGTGGCCCGATGTAGGTAATATCTACAGATTTTAGGGCCCAATGTAGGTACTATTTGTATACTTGGATCCCTAGGGACATGCAGGCACACGAATCATGAAAGATTGCCACAAACAGAAACCAGAGCGGTTGATTCTACATCATCCTGAACATTCTCACCCTGTACTGGTGGTTTGTAGGGAATGATGGAATATAATCCCATATGATCCCTGTATAGTATATGTCGTCATTCCCTACTAACCCCCCCCCAGTAAGTTCTGCCCCCCTTGCCTTTCATGGTCTGAACCTTGATGATGTGATCGTCCATCAAGCTCTGCCTTAGGGCTTCCGACAATGAGGGTACCTTTAAAAGGGTGTATAGGGCTTACATTGGGGCATGTAGGGATGTATAGGGTTTAGGGTTAGGGGTTTCCCAAAATTGAGTGTACCATTTTGGGGGGTTCCCAAGAATGAGGATTTTCGTCTTCAGGGGATTTGGATTCTTACCAATATCAGGGCTCAAGATTCCTTGTATCATTATATCCTATGGTACCTCAAACAGACTTAACCATGATGTTTAATAAGTATTTTAGCCCCCCCACCCCGATAGTAGGTGGCCTCACCTCAGACCTCCCAAATGCATTCCCCTAAACAGGGAAAGCCTGAAGAAGCCAAGGGCACATGGCAACATGTCAAAGGGGGCCTCTCCATTCCTCACTCCTGGAGCAAACCATTGGAAAAGTATCATGAACAGATCAATGAATGATGCAAAAAAATCGGCAAGAGCAAATATCTCAGATGCTATTCTGTGCATTAGTTCCACTGATGTGGGCATTTCGGAATGCAGACTGCAACTTGCCAATGGGCAGCTGCTGTCCCTATACTTCTCACGGTTCTACCAGGTACGAACACAAAGGAACGTATCAATCTATATTTGAAGACAACACAATTCAAGGTTCTCTTTGTTGCCTTCTGGACTTAGTGAAGAACAATGAAGGTAAGAACAATAAGAAAGTAACAGTAAGTATAGTCTGTATAGTCGTAGTAATAATGGTAATGGTGATCATAATTTCCCGCATTCTCTCTCGACAGAGAATCCGCTTCCAAGGCTGCCGAGCCGCATTTCGTCCACAGTCGTCCCGGCAACGATGTACGTCTCCGTGTCCTCCGGACAAAGAGAGATCTCACTTATTTCCATGAGAGTAACACTTCTGCTCACATCCATTCAGCCTGGTCATACATAAGCTATCACATGAAAAACCGAATCGACCTCTAATGGGGCCCAATCAACCAAGCATCCAAGCCCTTACCGGACATCCTAAACCGTTACCGGGAATGCAGCCACACCAACCCCATCCGCAGTGCTGAGCAATGCCAAATCCTAGAACGTAAGCCAAGATTTTTTCATTCAAGCAGTATCCCCAATAGTCTCAACAACACGCTGCACGTTGCACATGACGAATTGCCTTGGTTCCGACAAACTGTATGTCCAGACACCTTCGAACCTTCTCCACAAATCTCTGGACCCAATCTCCCCCAAAAGAGCCAGCCACAAGTTGTTTATGCAACTCATCCTCACCCTCTACTCCAGAACATGAACCGGCCCTTCAAGCTTGGGGATGGTCATTGTCAGTATAGGGCTTCTAGGGCTCAGGTTCAGGCTCTCGCTTTTTGAAGGATTGTATATCCTTATACTGCTCTCACACATGCGCATTTCTGTGGGTGCTTCTTCTAAGAACAAGACCCTCCCCCCCCACACTATGTATACAAGGCTGTCTGAGACACCCTCCGCAAGGCCTGCCACAACGCTAAACCCCCACTCCAAAGCATAAACACTGAACCCTGAACTCACGGCACTCAATCTTTAACCTTAAACTCCTGAACCCTAAACCCACCCTAAACCCTAAACCCTAAACCCTAAGCCGGCCTTCCAGGGCTTCAACTCAAAGTTCACTGGCTGCCATTGCTCGTAGATGGACTCAAGGGTCTTCTCCTTGGTAGGATGAACTGATAAGGCTTAGGGCGTAGAGTGGACGCGTTGAGGGCTAAGAGTATATCATGGTTTCCAACTTAAAGACTTTCTAGGTTGTGGGACTTAGGGGCTAGAGGGCTTAGGTTTCGTGGCTAAGGATTTGCAGCAGCTACCAAGGTTTCGCTAAGCCGCTAGTCAATGGTCTGGGGTGTTCTGGGACTTGAGGCCCGTCACAGGTCGAACTATGACAAGGTTATGATGGGGGCATTACCTCAGCAATGGCGAATCAAACGAAAAAGAAGATGGAAAAACACATGGAAAGCCTAGGTCACTTTAAAGGGCTTACGGGGTTTATGGGGATATTACCCAAATACTGCAGAATCAAATGAAAAAATGACATTAAATGTACTGTAAGCTGGGTTTATATGGGACTATAGGGAGTTGTCTGACACAACTAGGTTGCGCGCGCGAGGCTCTTCAACCTATGTAAAACTATATGTTTTTTTTGACAGCATTCCTGAGGCAGGAGGCTTTATTTGCTCGCATGGATGTTCTGGTTATCGCATGCTCTTGGAACACGAGCGTTATTATGGTTTGGGCATGGATGCTCCGGTTATCGCATGCACTCGGAACACGAGCGTTATTATGGTTTGGGCATGGATGCTCTGGTTATCGCATGCACTCGGAACACGAACGTTTTTTTTTTTTAATGGTTTGGGCATGGATTCTCTGATGACCGTATGCTCTTGGAACACGAACGTTATTCTGGTCTGGGCGTGGATGCTCTGATGACCGTGTGCTCCCCATAAACCTTCCGAGGACAACAAAAACGCCAGGCGCCTCGTGCGCGTGCCACCAACTAGCAACTTCCAAATGAGAATCGAACTTCAGGGTTGACAGGGTTACTCAAACCTTGCGTATGCTTTCAGGGGAATCTCCACGTATACGCTGAACCTGTAATCCCCCTCTGTTCAATAGACCGCCCCTACTTTTGGTATTTTCCAAGCACCCTTCCACCTGTTTAACATGAGTTTGGAATTGCAGGGAGTCACGAGCTGGTGCTGACTGTAAACAACAACCTCCCTGGCAGAAGCCCCAAGCTCATCGAGACCTGACATATTGCGAGCACTTCGGTTTAGGGCACGAGGAACCACCTAAACTGGCCTCAGAACCCCACTTGAATTTATAATCTTTGGTTGTTATTGGGAATATGGTAACCCAAAATTACAAATTATTTTGGAGGCCCCTATAGCCACACTGAAACCCTCGATCGATGTCGGGCTTCAGAGCCACGTTATTCAGTGAGCCCCATACTGTGATTACCATCCGTATGAGGCAATTTGTGAAAAGTCCAACCACAAAGCATGGGACCTTGTAATGCCAAGCCGACCCAGAAGGACTGAATCACTCAGCCACCCCAAACCCTGTACAACTCTCTACCCAGACCCTCCAATGTAGTTCCTTTTTGGGTCGTATATTGTAATCCCTTACCCAAAACCATAACAGACACCAAAAGGAACTGACTACACAGGAGCCTGTGGGCAGGATCCACACACCTCTTACCCTGAGCCTGCTTGATGCACCGCTACCCCTCAATCCCGGGGCCACGACAAGTCCGTACTCCCTGGAGGCAGAGTCCGAAATCTCCTGCAGTGCATTCCTCAGGGAAGCAGAGATTCAGATTGAGGGTTTTATCCCCAAACATTTAAATTTGAGTACCGTTTGGCGGCTTTGCTTCCCGCACCTCCCATCTCACAGCTCGGAAATCTCCATAGCTACATGGAAAGGGGCGGAGGTGGGTCTGCGTATACATACTGGGTGATTTGCGAAAAATATGGCTCGCATTTCATCGTGCAATCCGCTTCAAGACAGACTCTGCCAGGCTCCCGGCATGTGGGTGCCAACATCCATGTCCACGACACGGCTGAGGGTGAACGCAGCATCCCTTTCCATGGTAAAGCCCACAACCTGTGAAGCACGCAGGGCTATTTGCAATGGCTTCCTTACATGATCAGACTTGGTTGTCAGCAGCAACGGTCCTCAACAAAACCACCCTCACGCAGATGATGATTTCTGCGTTGTGGGCCCACATGTTTTCAGGATCAGAAAGAACCCCGACCACACTCTACAGCATGGGATGTTGAATCTGTAGCTTAGGCTTAACTGATGGTACTGGTACCGGTACCCATGCCTATTCCTAGCATTGTTGCTCCTTCTACTATTATTATTGGTGTTTTTACTATTGCTAGTATTAGTACTATCTATCTTTTGAATGAACTTTTGTGGCTTGCCTCAGAAATCTCGTCCCAGTGCCGCTGACGAAGCCCAGGATTGCCTTGCAGTTCCCAACACGGAAATTTTCAAGAATTAAGAAGATTTGTTTCGGGTGCCCCTACAATAAGGATTGCAGTATTGGGGGTCTATGCTGGGGTCCCGTATGGTCCCACTATTTAGGGAAACTGCCACATGGCATTTCCCAAAAGTGGGTGGAGGGCTTTGGCATATATAAAACCCCTATATAGCCTTATATTAAACCTTATCAGTTGGAGGCTCTGAGCTGCGTGGGTAGGGATGATGCAAGGTGCTGGCCAGGATTGCAGCACAGGTGCAACAAGACACACGCTTCGAGGGTGGAGGCTTATTGGTGCATATTGGGGTCGCGCAGGTGTGTCATATTGGGACTGCTGTGACTGTGGGCATGAAATTGAGATGGAGCCATATCTGACCTGCAAAGGTGGTACCATTAGGTCACAGTATGTCACACTATGTCACAATGCCGTTCCGTCCTAAGGTGGTTTTCTTTGACGTTTCCGAAGTGTGTTCCTTCTATCTTCCCCATCCGATGTGCCACATGTAAACTCTCAGCCCGCAAACCCCAATCCTAAAAGCACACTGACGCGGTGTAAAAGGTTGCGACTATATTATAACAAAGTTTCAACAAGGGTCTGCATTGTCCCTACTAGGACGGACACATTAATGGCATTGTTTTTCAGAATCACCCATTTGTAAGCCACATTAGACTTCATCAGAGCGATAACAGACATCCATGCGAGACCACGGGAATGTCGGTGCATGCACCTTTCAGAATTCTGGTATATTACCCCAATACTATAAAGTAGCTTGCATTTTATTTTCCGTTATTTCCTGTGTAACGCCAATATACTGTAGTAGATTCCATGTTCTTTTCCATTATCCCAAGATAACCCCAATATACTGCAGTAGTTCATGTGGAAGTTTCCAGCAACTAGGGTCTCATTCAGGATTCATCTCCGTGTGGGCCTCCATTTCTTGCCACGCCGTAGATAGAATTCCTACTACTTTAAGATGAAAAAGAGAGATAGGTACAGAACCTCAGGTTTCACATATAAGCCAAGGTACAGAGTGCATGGATCAACGGAAGGTGCTGCTTGAAGGCATCTAAGTCCTTGAGGGCCAACCCGGTCAACGTCAGCGTTCTAGAGGAATATGTTTGGTGGCCTCCTTCTAGGCTAATATGGAACATGGAACACAGATCCCCATGCATCGCTCTATGAAACAGACATTTCAATTTATAGACATTGCGAGCATGTTTAATGTTTACTTAGGGCTTATAAGCGTTTGGAGTGCCCCTTTTCATTATGGAAGAGTTTCAACTATAGTAGGGGTAGACATCAGGACTGACCAGGCATTGGCCTGGTTCTCTGGGCTCCATGGTCAGGAATTACTGGGAGATTGTGTCTACCTTGCAAAATCAAGTTCCCGTTTCTTGTGTTAAGAACACAGCTAGGCTTCGCATCATAGCACCGCCAGCCAGGCCGCTAATTTGGTTCGTTTCCATACGAAAGCTCTTCGGCTTTAAAGTTTCTTTACCTGCTATCTATACACCTGAATGCATTCCGTAGATGCTCTTGCAATTATCGCTACACATCCCTTCATGAAGAAGAAATCTTATTCGCGATGGCCAACAACTTGCTTGACATAAAAGATGCATGTGAACCACCCTAAGCCCAAAACCTGAAACCCTGAACTTTTAACCGGCACATTTGAAAACCTTATACCTTCAACCTTCAACACCAAACCTGAAGCCCTCTGACTCTGAGATCGCGAAGGCTCAGCAGCAAGCTCAGAACAGCTCTTTCACAAGAAGTTTATTGTAATCTAGACTCCTTAAAGGGGGTCTATATGGGGGACTACTACAGGGGATATCAAGAAGAAGACAGGTCTTTCTTGGGTGCTCCCTTATAGTAGGTGACAAGCGGGAAGGAAACCTACATGATCCATCCTCTCTATTCGGTACAATTCCTTCCTCGAAGGCCTCCGTCTTCGCTTATGCGAGACGTGTCTGTACTCTTTGCTCCATCCTAAGCTGGATTTAATGACTAGCTTCCGTGAGCAGGCATCAAAGAGTACCGCGCAGAGTCCCAAGCGCGGAGGCTTTCTGAAAACACATGCTTCCGCGTCATGGTGCACTGACACAATAAAATCTGATTTTCGGATTGCGTGCCTCTCCGTGATGATGGACGTCCCTTATATCTCACTCCTGTCCCATGAGAAACTGCCTTGTCGCCTCCTGCTCCCGCACCGCGAATACATATGGGGCTCTTCGCCAATGATAAAGCGAAGGTTCGGGGAATTGGGTTGTGGGCATGGCAGCGTCGGTGAAGAACCAGTTCAATCAATAACATTTCGCACATAAAGCCATGCGGATCCTTGTTCCATCTCAAAGTCCTTGACTCAAAGCCTATCTGACTGCTGATTCCCAAGCCCAGAGTGCTACATCTCAAGCCTTCAAGCTGAAATCGCAACCTAAAGTCCTAAATCCTATGGTTTGGGGTTTTCTTATGCGACGGTCGGATGAGACCGTCTCTACAGAATAGTAATAGACTGTTACTAGTTGCTCGGGCCTCTACAGCCTACACCATCAGTCCTGTTTCTCAGCCTTCAAAGTCTGAGCCACATCCTCACGCTGGACGTCCCTTGTAGAATTCATGGCAGCCTGCTACTACTCCGTCCTTTAGCGCCCCTAGGTAACCATTTGTCCTGCACCGGAAGCCTTAGAGCAAACCCAGCAATGAAACATTGAGCCCTTACACCTGAATCCCAAGGCATATCCTTACCGCCTACTGAGCATATTATACTAATTCCCCTATGAGCCCGTCGTACCCAACCATCCGCCACAACGGCAGCGCAAGCCCATCCTTCTTGATCTTCTTAGCCACGCCAGCAGGGATGGGAAGGGTAATGGACTCGAAGAAGCCCTGGCGAGCTAAAACAAGACGGCGGCTCAAGTATGTAGGTCAAAGCTAGAGGCTAAGGAATAATTTGGGTGCAGGGGCAGTCCTGGATCATTGTTGACAGAATTCTAGGGCCTGTTCTTGTTCAGCCTACAGGCAATCGTCAGGCCTTTGCAGGACATAATCTTGGGGCGCTGATGCTTTGCGAATAGGTCTGGGGGCTTGTCACACTTCAAAGGGGTACTGGCATGTTAAACGGACACTTGTTGATACCCAACGCCTGAAAGTCTCTCAAGATAGAGTTATGCCAGGTGAAACCTAAACCCTGAACCCTACATATCCCCATGTATCGCTAAACGCTCTAGCTCTGCACAATCCCTATGATGCCGTTTTAAGGGTCTAGCCGGACCAAGAGGTTTCGATTCATGACATGCTATAAAAGTACTTTGTTCGGTGGGACCTGCAACACCAAGTAACCAAGGTAGCGGAGCTTTAAGAAACTAAAGCATGAACTGGGATGCCTATCAAAGTCATAGTGACCAGGTTGCAAGCTCAAAAACATCTCTGCACAAAGCAGGTCATCTGGGCTTGAAGATTCTTATGGCAATGCCCCCTTGCAAGTCTTGCGAACCCCCTGCCTAGGACCTATGCCTCTGTAAATGCCGCACGAAACTGCCATTCATAAATAATCCGAAATCGGAACCAAGACGCTTGAGGCACATGTTCCATACTCACCATGTTTTGGTGAGGTCAGTTGAGGTCGAAGGACAGTGCCCCGAAAGAACGACAATCTTCCACCACAGAGTTGTCATGTCAACCCCCTCGGATTCAGCCCAGGATTTGGGGGGACCTTTTACACGGTATTATGGGGATATGTGGGGATATATACCGACATATACTGTAGGGATGCATTGGTCTTGACAACCGAAATAGCCATCATGTAGGTATTACTGGTTCCTCGCATGTCATCCTCGCCCTTCGGAAAAATCTGGGTTTCACTATCGCTCTTAGCAATGCGACACATATTTCGCATTTAGGGCTATGGATGCTACTAATAATACGCTATGCGACGTGGCCTGGAGCTTCATAGCCCGCTTCGCCAAACTGTTCGCCAGAGTGTCAACCGCCTGAGGCACATTTCGACTGCTGTCGGCGCTCCCTCTTTTGGGGTTCATGATCTGAGGGCTAGTGGTCGAAGAAGCGATCCTTCAGAGAGGATTTCTTCAAGGACCAGGATGGTCCACTTATCTTTTGAAGCTCATTGAAAACCTGGATAATCCCGGAACCCCGGTGACCGTCCTGAATACAAACTAGGCTTCAATGACAATGGCTTTAATTAAGTGACTGCTACAAGGGATAACTAGATGGCGTCGGGTTGCCTGCTCCTTCCTTTCTCATGCTTAGTTGGCAATGCAGGAATTGGGTATGAGGACCATGAAGGGGATCATAGAGGGACGACTTCAGGTATCCATTCCGAGATTGGGAGCTGCCCATCAGGAAGTGTCGATCGTTTCAATGGACCAGCGGGCATAATCCCCAATCATGTTTTCATCGAGAACCCCAACGAAGCAAGAAGTCTCAAGCTTCCGCAGGACAATCCTCAATCATAATCATTCTTGGCGAAACCATAAGAACCAAGGTCTCAAGGTTGGCTGAAAAGAGTTAGAAAGACCAACGCTACCCCATGCACAGCTCTGATCAATTTTCTCTCCAGCTTCTGGCTAGGACTTAAACTGTAGTCCCCTTAGACCTATAATTAAGATGGTGCTTTCAGTAGTGCCCAGGGTTTATAGTATTTCTCTCTCTCTCTCTCTCTTTTTGAAAAAGCTATTCCTTAGGGGATAAGAGCAGAGAGCCCTCCTCCAAACTTGTCGCCTTGGCCTTGCATGCACTGCTTTAAGTTTTGCCCTCCACAGGACAGCTGGTAGAATCTCATCAAAACCTACCAAGGGGGGTTTGGGGTTTAGGGCTGTGGTCCTATTTCTGGACTCTGAACTTCCCACACATTCTTCGAATCTTGCCGCCATTGCAGAACCAATTTGCAAAGCCCAGGCGGCACCACTGATTGGGAGGAGGCATAAGTCTAAATCCTGATACGCCGCAGACCCCGTGCTCCATACCCTCAGCCATCTACGTAAATTATTCCTATTATTCTTATTGCCGTTATTACTTCTATTTCAATTCTTATTCCTATTATTCCTGTCATTCTTATTACTACTATTGTTATTAATACTACTGTTATTCCTGTTATTAGTATTACTATATGCAGGCCTCCGGCTCGAGCGAGAAGAGTGGCCCTCTCATCCACTTCTTCTCCTGGAGCATTTCTTGCCGGTCTAGGCTGTATGGCCTTGAGGGATTTTTTGTGTTGGGTTACGCCCCATGGTCTGTGAGCCTCTTGAGACAAGAGGCTCAGCGGTGCAAGGTAAGAGGAAACAATTGCCCTAAACCCAAAGCCCCAATCCGTCACGGCTGCCCGAGGCCAGTAGCAATTGTCAAGAGGTTGCCAACTGCAGGGGGCACACACGCTCTCTGAAAATCTGCACAGAGTGAGTGCACTTATTCCACTGTTCCTCTACACAAACAAGTGGTAGTTTCCGTAAAATGAGGGACCCAACCTAGACCCCAATATACCATATCTGCAATTAAACATTGCGAGCCCTAATGTTGGGAACCCCCCAGGTGCACCTGAAATCTGGATTTCCAGGAATGGTAGTTTCCCGAAACGGGGACCCTAATATAGACCCCCGAACTACACCAGTTCTTAAAATAGGGACCCCTTTGTGGTACCCCGAAATTCGGAAAACCCTAAACCAAAACCTTGAACCTAAAAAAGTAGCTTCCATTTTCTTTTCCTATATCCCATGATATCCAGATAAGGCAAGGACCTCGCTAGTGAAGCGGTAGACAAGCTCCCAGAGGTCGTCATAAGGATGGAGCTTCTCGATCGCCTGGCAACCAAACCCGAATCCCAAAGTGATCTCAGGGTCCTCATACCTAGGGAGACCTACCCTGCTTGGATCCTCCCGGTGGTCTGAGCATAGGGCTTCAGGTTGTTGGCAAAGGGTTTAGGGCTTAGGTTCTCTTTTTACATAGAGAGACTGAGCACTTGAGGGCCCTCCTGCTTCAGGTGGATTCGCAAAATCAAAGGCCCTTTTTTTCTCCGAGTCCACATACTAAGGACTATGGCAATATATTCGGGTCAATAATCAACTGAACCCCTACTTAAGAAAACCTCTAAAATGCTTTGTATCTGGGGGCTGTGTTCCGTGGAACAGCTTTTCTTGTCTTGCCGATTAGTCAGAAAGCCTTGCCCAAGGAAGGCAAATGCTGCGTAATTTACTGGCTGCTCATAGGGAATAATGGAAATGTTACATAGGAACTACATTCTCTTCTTCTCTGCTGACTGCCAGTAAGAAAAGTTGCAGAAGTATCATGGAAAAGCGCAAGTGCCTGTTCTGAAGAGATACGGAAAGATAACCAAGGAAAACAAAGTGCAGTCCCCAGACTCAAGGCCACGGCCACCAAAGCCCTCAACAGTGATCCTCACCCTAAACCCTAAACACTAAACCCTAAGCCCCTAAACCCTAAGCCCCTGAACCCCCTAAACCCTAAACCCCCTAAACCCTAAACCCTAAACCCCTAAGCCCTAAACCCTAACCCTCATGCAGTCCACAGACGCGGCGAGGCGTGCCTCGCTGAGTTTCTCAAACTCGGAGGCATCCCAGCCCAACATGACCTGCAGAGATGTGAGCTACGCTTGATGGAGGAAATCTTGCACCACCAAGTCCCTGAAGTCCTAGGAATTACAGTAGTCTTTGGCCCTTAGGTGGTGCAAGATTTCATCCATCAACAGTAGTAGTCTAAACTCCCAGTACCCCCTTTAATAACCCTGAGGGTTTAGGGTTTAGGGATTAGGGTTTAGGGATTAGCGGTTAGGGTTTAGGGTCTAAACTCCTAGTATCCCCCTTAGTAATGGAGAATCAAATGGAAAAGAACATGGAAAATGAGATGGAAACTGCTATATACAGGGCTATGTAGGGGATTATAGGCGTTATAGTCTAAACTAGCAGTATCCCCCTTAATAATCCTTGTGGTACTCCGCTAAATAATCCTCCATATAGGAGTTTAGACTATAGCTCATGTACAATGTACGTGTGAAGGTTTCCCAAGTGAGCGGGCCCCTTTTGTTGATCCTTGTAATTTAGGAGGACCCCCCACCCTGTAATAGTGGTATAATGAGAATATAAGAGGACCCTAATATAATCCTTATTATCTCTTATAGTCACTATTACTGGGTGGGGGGTCCACCTAAGTAATAATGTAATGAGAAAGACATGATCTGTGTAAGTCCGGGTCTCTTGGGCGACTAATTCAGGCTTGCGGTTTAGGGTTTAGGGTTTTAGATTCATCTAAAAAGGCTGGGGACAATCATCAAATGCACCTCGAGACATTTTGATTTTATAAACACTCCACCCTTGACCCCAAACATGTTAGACATAATTGCTTCAATCCTACATCCTACATCCAGGACCCCACATCGCAAAACTATACTCCAAGGCATCGCAAATGCTAGACCCTAGACCCTGGTACTCCAAATTGGTATTCGTACTCACGTGTATGGCAGTTGTTAGCATCGGTAGTTGTACCCGACAAGGGTAGGTGTATCATATACTCTTAGGGCTCAAGGCGCTTTCCATTCATACCTCATAAGTTATCCTCCTGGACCCTTTGCAGCCTCTTTCTCGCGGAGCTTCTCTGCTTCGAACTGAGCACGTTCCAGGTGCTCCTGAAGCGGTTTCCTACTACCACATGAAACTTCTATCATCGTTCTTGCTGTTCGTATCGGTGATGTTGCCACTACCGTTATCTTTGCTATTTTTGCTCCTGCTGCGCAGGGTCTCCTTTGTTGTTAGCGGTGTTGTTGCTGTTATTGTGAGCTTCACTGCACATATTAGCTTAAATACTACAATCATTCTTTACTATCGTTCTTATTGTCCCTCTGGTTACTGTTATTCTAAATGCTATTTGATTACGGCCGTTATTCTTGTCGTTATCGTCATCGTGGTTACCATGGGTAGTGTTGGTATGGTCATTAGGAGAACCCTGAGCCCAACAGTTGTTCTCAAACTTTTTGTTGCCCTATAAAGGATCCGTAAGAAGTAGTGCTGCCGTCCTGCCTCTGCTTGCGCACAGATGCTTCTGATGATGGCAACGATGGCAATGACTAGTGCTGGCTAGTGCTGAAGCAACTGCCACTGCCTGTCAAGCAGCTTTTAGTACTTGTACAGTTCATCTTGCCATCATGATAGTTGACATACCTCAGAACCCAAGTAAGGACTCTCGACAACTCCAATCCTTGAGCGCCAGGATGTGCTCCAGGTGGTCGTCCATCTGCTTCAGGTTTCCAGCTTCCTTGAACCTTAGGGGCGAGAAGGCGAAAGCAAGGCTGAAGACGGCGACAGCGGGAGGGAAAGGGTGAGAACAATTAGGCAAAAATGATAGGATAGTGAACAGCGCGAGACGGAGGACCAGGGTGAGAGAAAGGCAGAAAGGAGTGGCTTAAATCCATTCTGTAAAAGAGCGTGAAACTCACAGCGAAGTGCGCTGACAAACAATTCTACTGTAGCCCGCTTACACCTATAATGAAGTCATATGTTGAATACATAATTCCCGAGGCTTATACTAAAATGAAAATGAAACAACAAATCCGCAGGAGACTACAGTCTATAGCGCAGCTGCCAAGAGAAGATGAGCATCTACCATCCCAGCAGAACCTTGAGGCTTAAAACTTGGGTGACAGTCATATGGAGCAGGAATCTTTTTGCAATCTTTAGAAGATTCGCAGCAACCGGACCAGCAACCATCATATTAGCCCAACAGTGTCAGGACATCAGCCACTGGCCATCAAAATGGAAACATCTTCACGGACTCCTGTGAACTTCCAGCGCTGCCAAAGGCCCAGCCTTCCCCCCGACCCCTCCCCCCAAAGCACACACACAAAACAGATAAACGCAGTTATGACGACTTAAAGCAACAGATTGCAGGGAACTCGCTACAACTCTGGGTTGGGTACTGCCCCCACCCTGCGCAGTCTATAATAAAGGCTATATGTAACTATACATCAAATACTACCCTATATACATATATATACATATATATACACATATATATATATATTATCCAACTGTTTCAGAGTGGGGGCAGTACCGAAACTCTGGGTAAACAGATTGCAAGACTACTATTTCGACTACCATTACTTGGGGTCTCTGCTACTATCAGTACTATTACTGTCATTATTAGAGGTACTGTTAACAATTTTGGTTGAAACTCACTACAGCTCTGGGGTCTCTGCTTGTTCACCATGCCCAGGTAACCCGCCAAGTCATCCTCGAAGGCTTGGCGGTCCTGCCAGAAACACTTCCTCTGGGATCCCGAGTCCATAGTCCCCCGTAAGAGATAGTAGAAGGCATATAGGGATTATATAGGGATAATGGAAAAGAAAATGGAAACTACTGTTGGGGGTTTAGGGTTTAGGGGTTATAGTCCCCCTTAATTAAGTAGATAGAATATGGGGTATATGGGGATCTTACTATAGTATACCCAAAGCCATATTCTATCTACTTTAGGGGGACTATATACCAAGATCCTCCCATCCAGGGTGTAGGGTTAGGGTTATTGTTTCGGGTTGAGGGCTTAGCGTTTAGGGTCTGGGGGGGCTATAGGTTCCTTAACGGTGGATACAAAGGCCAGAATAGAGAGAGAGAGTAGTCTATTTTGAGCCCTCAAATCTGCAAATTTCAATCGGGAATCCATGGGTATTGTTTTAATCAACATCTAAACTCACATAGGGAAACTGCGACTTCAAAGCAGAACTGTTCTTAGCAACGTCTTATTGACCATGAAGTTGGGATCAATACTGCGCGTATTCTGCCTTGTGTCTGCATCGTTTCTAGCGAAAGGGCACTTTTGATTACTTCACATGCGTCTTTAAGTAAAGACTGTCTTGATGGTATGCCCAACTGAGTACTAGCGGAGTATTACTGCATGCTTGTGTCTGAACGACTGCGCTTCGTTTGACGTCTTCTGCATGTACAAGCACTTACAGCTTGAGGCAGCATGCATAGTGAGCCAGATTGGGATGAGCGGAGCATTGCTGGGGAGGATGTTGGCCACCTGTCTATCTATAGTAGCACACTGGCCCACTAACTGCCGTAGTTGGCACCTTCTAATTTCAAGTGCGCTTTGAACTGAACCCTCGGCGCAGCTTCCAGGGAAATTGTGTGTCCCCTTCTGTTAAAGAAAACTACAAACCACAACCCTCAAACCCAGAAAAGAGAAACATGCGGCTGTCCCTCTTGAACTTTTTCTCGATGCCGTCGCGCTCCGTCCTGGCTATGGATGAGTTTCCGCTACTCTGTTCAATGGGTTCCGTATACAGGTGTTTCTGGCAGGATTTTTTAGGGCTCCTCAATTCCAATTCTCAGTTAGACTTCGCAGCAGGTTCTTTGTCAGCGGCTTGGGATATGAAAGGCTGGGATGCTGTTAAGGAACTTAAATTAGGTTACCAAAATATGGACCTATAGTAAGTAGTGACGATTCCGTATTATAGTAATGTAAAAAATTCCCTAACAGCTACCCAGAAACTGTGAGTGAATGAGTGGATAAGATAATGTTGAGGCACCACGCTTACTGGTTGTCAGTAGGGAATAAGGGAATATAATCCCTATATAACCCTAAGGTATTTACTTCTACTAAGAACCCGTGGTTTGGGAACAGAGCGGTCTAGCACAACTCCTGGAGTCCAACCGCATGTGAGCTGTAGTCTAGCCTCCAAAATGGGGGTCACATAGGGGGTAATATAAGGGGACTACTATAGGGGTTATTAAGGGGGATACTAGGAGTTTAGACTACAGCTCATATGAGTGTTAGGGTTTAGGGATACCGCTACAATGGATAATCCAAAAAAGAACATGGAAAATGAAATGGAACCTGGGGTAATATAGGGGTGTATTGGGATTAGGATTCCTAAAATTGTGGGTGCCATTTTGGGTTCCCAAAAATGAGGACTACAGTTTTGGGGGGTTTGTATTGGGTTCCCCGCATTATGGAAACTATCATGCCATGCCGAACTATGATAAGAGCACCCATTATTCATTATACAACCACATTATGGTAGCTTAGTTTAAATTCTTTAACAGCAACCCAGGTTTGTGAAGCACACGAATCGCACAAGAAGGGACGCCAGTGAAGATCAATTAAGAGATCAATGAGGGTTGCATACACCCCGAAGACTGGAATCTCCCATCTGACCGTTGAAGCTCCCCTTGCCTACCGCATCATGATTACTGAGGCAGTGGGCATCAAGCTGTTTATCTTCCTCCTCAAGTGTACTCTACTGCTAGTCCCAATATTGTGTCTGCCATAACGACCAGACGCCGCGGGCTTACACCTGCAAATTGACTTCAAACTTTGCAAGATTCCTCTAAAGCAGTAAGGTACGAATCATCAATCATGGCTCCTTCAAGCATGGTTGACGGAAGGTCAATGGTAGCTGTCAAGATTTCGGGGGAACGCTTCTGATAATCCTTGACCAACACATCCGGCTTTCCTGAGGGACTGCTCTTTGGACAGCATCTTGGAGTCAATGTTCTGCACCCACACGGCCGTGTCCACAATGGCCTTCGCACCGCGGTGATTGAACCGATATATGGATGGTCGTCAAAATGACGGTCCCTGCTTTTAACACATGACACCAATAGGAACCAAATTTGACAACCTTTCATCTGAATGTTTGGCTCTTGGCACACATACAGGATCCTCCGACACATCAACAGGACTGGCGTAATGGCGTAATGATGACCACCCATGGCAGCTACGACCATCCTTGGTGATGACACGTTGAGAATTTTGGCTTCAAGGACAGTCTCCCGCAGCATCCCTTTAACTTTTGTCGGCCGGTTGACAAGAACCGATTCAACCGCAAGCTTGTGCCGCAATGCAGGACAACAAGCATGACACAGCCTTCAGTATCAGAGCCATAAATGAGCCTTGCGACTTCAAGCGAAGAGAACTGAGTAAAGTAGCTGAACCTATGCGAACCTGTCATGTTGATGAAGACGCCCTTTATCAAACAAACGGAGATGTACATTCCGACAGAACACTCACTCAGGTTCGCCGCATTTGCATGAGCCCATGTTAGTTACTCTTTTATATAGGGATGTGCGAAAATTAAAATGCACGTAAATCTGAATCGTTGGAAACATTCCCAAAATAATGCTCGATTTGGAAAGGTTCGCGACCTTATAAAGGCGGCAAAAGCCCGTCCGCTAAATCTTTGGAATGCTCCCAAGCTGATTCATTCAAAAAGATTTACTCGCGCTTCTGCGGACACTAAATAAGTTCCCCATTAAAACCTAAACTGGTTTAGTAAGGAGACACCCAAATAAAAAAGGGGAAAGGGCACAACTGGGGTACCTAGCTAAAGTTTAATGTTTAAAGTTATAAAGTCATATAAGCATCATCCTTTATAGCACCATGGATAGCGCTTGCAACCCAAGCTTCCATGCGAAGTGGGTTCTGTGGTGGATGGCACTTCATAGAACAGCACGCAACAAGTGTGAAGTAACGACTTCAGGTATTTTTCAAACTCCTCTCCTGAGGGATCTCAAAAAGGAACAGTTGCATACAGTTTTCAGACTTGAGGGCTCGCATTAAGTCAGTAAGCGTTATTTATAGACTTAGATCCCCACGATATTTGAAGCCGGCAGGCGTTGTTTTTCGCCAGATCTTTGCAACAGGAATCTGTACACGAGCCGATTGCAGCCGAGAACTGGTATTCTTCGGAGGGGCTCTCCTATCTGTGCCCTGTTTAGAGTTTAGGGTTTTGGGCTTGGTCTCTTTGAAAGGTTTATATGGATTCAGAGGGCCAAGATGCAGGAAGGTTTAGGGATATGGGTTCTTACTGATGGTTAGTCGGGCCAAACACGTTTGCGCCACCCTAAAAGTATAACCCTCTAGAGAAGACCCCAGCAGGGCATTGTCTCCGCTCTGAACGCGGTTTTAAACCTCAAGCCCTCAACAGCTCATATTTTGACTATGCCGGATTTAGCTACAATACCGGAGTTTAGACTATAGCTCATATGATCTGAAGGAAGCTTGACCCAACACCATGTGAACAGATTTGACCAGTAAGCCTGCCAATCTCTACAACTCTTTCCGAACTGGTTCACGTCTTCTTGCTGTCGATTAGCGTGTGTTCTGTTCAGAACTGGCCAAGTAAAAGTACAAGCTAGAGGTTCTGTTAGCGCTGCGCGCGAGGGCTCCGGAGGGCTCTATGAGTCGTACTCCCTTGAGAAATCTCCACTCCCCCAAATCTTCTTACCACATCCGTTTTTAAGAGTTGCTACCGGCACCATATGTTTGTAAAGCGAGCAATGACCTGCAGCAGACGCCAACCAGTCCCGAAGTACGTTTGAGTGCTGTTCAGACTGGCCCATAGCACCAGGATTCGCGCACGAGACTCCCTCCGGTAGAAACGTGGCTTCGCCAGCGACACATTGGGAAACTGTGAGCCAACTAGGTAACAGTCAGAGTAGCAGTACTTTTAGTAGTAGAAACAAATATTATACAGAACTAATTCTCGGGCTTAGGGATTTGGGGTGGGGCAGCTTTCATGGACTCAAGCAGATCGGGCTCCAAAGCCCCAAAGTGGACCCTACATGAGAGCTTCACTCAGGGTAGTTTAAAGCAATTTCAACTCAATTCCCAATAGGGATAATGGAAAAAATTGAAACTACAACGATGGGTTATATAGGGTATATATACGGGTTAAAGAATAATTTCAATTCCCAATTTAAGGCCACTCTGGTGCTACTCCCTGTATAAACCGCCATTTAAGGTGAGGTCGGGTGAGGTCGCTTTTTGTCCAATTCATCATGACCCCAATCACAAAACTGAGCCCGCGACCAGTAAGACGTCCTCCTTACAGCGAAGCATGCCGCGGCACTGCGCCGCCGCGTAAAGCCGAGCGCCGTCTTCAAGCAGGCCTAGCCTATAAGGAAGGACTGTGAAGCACTTCGGGTAGGGAACTCACATGAGACCGCGCACCTCTTTGCGACCCCCGGGCCGATCAAGATCAGCCCATCGAGGCAGTCGACTCTGTTCTGGCATTGAAAACCGGAGGGCAGAACAGCAAAGAGCAGCCCCGTGCACTACGAAGAAGCGCCTTGTTGCGGCACCTGTGCCGGGGAATAACCTCCACCGTGCAGTCATCCACGTTGACGCAGCCCCCAAGGCTTGGGGTCGCCAACAGCGGCAGGCGAGCACTAGCCTCTCACAAGAAACATGTCCAGGAACGCGCTCACAGACACGCGCATAAGCAAAACCAAGCCTGCTCCTTGCACGTCGCCGCGCGCAATGCGTACGATGCTGATGGTGATGACAGCAGCGGCGCGGCAGCAAAATAGATGCTGTCATCATGCCGCCCGAAGACCGCATGCAGACAGGGCGGATGGCTAATTAGAGGCTTTTCTTCAAGATTTCCGAAACATGCCGACAGAAGCATATTAGCGACGAAAGCATGACCACATGCATGAACCACAACCGATGCATCTGGCCTCGTTCCGCGCGATGCTATAGCTTACGGGTAGCTATGGGTAGTTCCAGCAATGGTCCCTATGATTTACCCCACCAATTGATACAATCAGTCATCCAATTTCTGCTACGCTTATGAGACCATAGGTATGAATAAAGCTCATACGAGGGCTATATGGGCCACCACCAGGAACCACCACCAGGAATTGTATGGGTTGTTGCCCAAACATCATGTTTCCTGTTTTGGGTCGGATAGTACTTACACAGGGGCATGCATTTTGACAACCTTAAGCCCTACACTGTAGTACAACTGAATGCTAAGCTCAAACCCTAGAATCCTCAAACCCCTTAACCTTAAACCCCCAAAACCCTAGAAGCCTGCACCCTGAACCCCCCAAAAAAGGTTGACTGTTGATAAGTTGACATCTTTCAGCCAAGCTCGGATGCTTCTGCATCCTGTGGGATGATCCAGAAGACCTCAGGTAGGAGCTTAAAACGCAATAAATTTGGTATGTTCGAGTATGGTCTGGTTTTAGGGTTTAGGGCTTGGGGCTTTTTATGTTCAAGTACAGTTAGGATTCAGGGTTTAGGGTGTAGAGACATTATAACGGACACATTTAGATATGTGCAATGTATATCATAATTATGCAGAGTCAAGATTCTACATGGCAAAATACCTGCCAATGCATGTATCTTACCACTTGCTGTTTCGGGTTTAGGCATTCCACACAGGGTCCAGGTAATCAAGTCGTCAGTGCTGGGGACTGAGGTAGTATGCAATATACTTGGGGAACTTTACAGCAATTCGGTACTTGCACCCTTTGGATCCATGAAGCTATGGAACTTCAGCAGATACACGCAGGATTCGCAAAAGTGCGACAAGAGGCCCCTTGTCCGGTCATAGCTTGCTTTATCGTCCATAACGTTGACAGTTTACCGGCCTTCGCATAGGGGCCACATGTTTAATGTAATGTTGGACCTCCTTTATTGACAAGGCCCCCTATAACGTGTTTTGGTGACTGCCGATTGAGGATCAGGGCAATGATTGCAAGGCCCTCTATGATGTGTTTTGATTTTTGGGCCCTAAACATCTAGGAAAGATTCTCAACAATCCCTTTTAAATCAATCCGCAGGGACCTCAGAACCGTGGGAGCTCAGGGGGCCGTATTGAGGGTCACTAATTTCTATTTTTCGGAGGGCCCTATTGTTAGGGGCAGGGGGGGGTCTACTCTTAAAAAAGGGTTCAACATTACCCTATATTCTTGTGGCAGTTGGATGACGACTCATGCTACCAGCGAATACTGGGAGAGAAGTAATAACAACAGGAAGCTAACAGTGGTGGGGGGACAGTAAGCATGGCAAAAGAAGACCAAATGGCAAACTGGAGGATGCTACTACATAAAAGACTGCATTGCAAAACATGACTCTGTGGAGCCATCTTCTAATTCCACCAGCAGGTCCTCCTACAAGCCTTGAAGCTTCCTTAAGTAGATATATGGTCCCCTTAAGTAGATAGACTATGAGGTATTTGGGGATCCTTTTATAATAGATCCAAAGCCATATTCCATCTACTTAAGGGGGACTATAATGATAAATAGGGTCTAGGGTTCAGGGTTTAGGGTTTAAGTGCTTGGCACCATAATCCCTAAGCAGTCCCAACTTTGATCCTGATCTTGCTCTCGCAAAGCACTTTCTGATGGCAGGCCATAGTTGGAGTGCCAGGAGCAAGCATGATCCTCATAAGCTACATGAGCTATAGTCTAAACTCCTAGTATGCCCCTTCATAAACCCTGTTATAATACTCCTCTATATGATCCCCTATATAACCTCCTTCTAAGGAGTTTTTTACATAGCTCACAAACCCCCACTTACTAAGTCCCTTGGTCCTCCAAGTAGGCTATGTTTATATAATCCCTGTAAGCCTCTATATACACCTAGCTTGCATTCAACTGTCCATGTTCTTGTCCCTTTGATTCTCGGTTATTGGGGCAGTATATCCCTAACGGACGCCAATATAGGCACCAAAATGCTATACCCAGTTCGTGCTATAGGGACCCCTGAAAACTAAATTTTGGAAAATCCAGCCAACAAGTAATCTAGCCAAGCATCTTGCACATGGAAAACCTCTGGAACGCTGGCTGCAGGGTTACGGTACCTTGGCCAAGGAAAAAAAATGGGGCTCCCTAATCCCTTAAGTCGGCTCATCCACAAGCTGCTGTCACTGTGAAAAGCACCCAGGAGCTCCTGAGTTCCGAAGTGCATGAACTTTGCGGTCCACAGTCTAGAAAATTTCGCCTCCTCCAAGGAAGTCATCTTAATCAATCTACTTGGGTGCTTGTGAGAAATGTTCACGATGTTTCGCTCCAGGTGTTTCATGCTAGTAGCCAAAAGATAGCCCGGCTGATCAAGGGTGACGACAAACAGGAGCGGCGCCTAGAAGCTAGCTCTGCGCCCTAGAAAACATAAGCCAAGGAGGTCGAAGGAAGAGCTTCACGGAAACCAGTACCTCTGTTTGGGCTTGTGTTCCAGCCCCCTTTCCAAGCCGCTGCAACATGCTATCTTTTTCTGGAGAAGGCGTGGCGAGCGCTTGGCGGCTTTCCGCCGCTAGGCCAAACGTATGATGGTCTGCGCTATGGGAAAGGATTGGTAGCTCAGTGATGTGAACGCGTTGGCTATGGCTCTAGAACTTGGAAACAGAGGCTTGGGTGCTAGTGAAAGGAGATTCGGCGCTAACAGCACCTGCAGATGATTGATGGGTTCGTATCACGCAGAAGCCTTTGCAAGATATTGCTCCTACGCTGAGCTTGCAGCTCTGCGCTCAGCACATGTCAGTGCGCAGGCGTTATAACACAACGAAATAGAAAGCAACGCTGTAGACATCCCAAAGCGCAAGACCCTCAGATGGAAAGGCAATGTCCTATGGGCACCCAAGCGGTAGTCCCAGGGCTAAGCGCCTTCGACGCCGTCTGCAACATGGGAGTGTAGGAGTCGAGCTCATCACATGCCCCTGAAATATCCTCATCATTCCAATAAGCTCTGTGCCATACAACTTGACAAGTTGGCTACAACGAAACAGTGCCAGTAACAGAGCTTGAGGTACCAAGATTTCTTACCGGCAACACACGTCTGGAACATCAGGAACGACTAGTACGCTTTCATCAGACTCCAGCACTGTACGCTCATCATATCCTGCCCTTCGGCAGCAGCGGATGTCACAGCTTGGCTTCTGGCCTCTTCAACATACCTTGGCGTGACTTCTCGCCTACCCTCCCCAAACAAACATGGAAGCTGATATAGTGCCCTGTTTACAAAACTGTCTTTGTAGGGCCTTTGTTGGGCTTCCAGGTTAGTTGGGGGAAGTGTATCATACTTGGAGATAGACGGGAGTAGAAGTGGGGCTAGAAGCTTCGCAATCATCTGTGGCTATGCCTCGGTAAGCCTCCTTCGCTAGTGCTTCTGTAAGCCGCATTCTGACAGATGCAGGTATCTCTTGGCGTGCAAGAAGGCGAAGATAGAAGCGTTCCAGCCCGGACACACATTCCTTCTTAGTGCTCTGTACAAATTGAAACCTCCAAGTACCCTAAACCTCTAAACCCAACCTTCGCATGGCCTCCGCAAGCCCCGGAAAATCCTCCCCACAAAGAAAACAGATCCAAGCCACTACAGGCCAGTGGCAACCCTGAGGCCCAAAACCCTGAATCCTATTTAGGGTTTAGCGGTATTACCCCCAATAATTCAGAATCAAATGGAAAGAACATGGACATTGAAATGGAAACAGGGGTTGAGGGTTTAGGGTTGCTGTTCAGACACTTGAACTGAGGCACCATAATGGGTATGATGGAAAGCAAATAACAAGGTTTCCCCAATACAGTAGCTTAAATTAAGTTCCTCAACAGCAGCCCAGTAAACTCCTGAGCTTCTGTACCCACCAAGATCCAAAGGCCTGAAGTCTATACCCTTGAGCTGAAAGAAGCAAGGCACTAACCCTCACCCCCCTGCAAATCCTAAAGCTTCGAATCACATCAGAGCCTCATCATAGCCAAATGATCCCAAGCCACACACCACATCCTTACAGAAAAAGAGCGCATCATCCCCAGATATCCCTGGCTGGGACAACCCCCATATGGATATCGACTGTAGCTCAAATGAGATGAAACACCCTAAGCCCATAAGCCCTAACCCTAAACCCTGACCTCTGAAATCCTCCATCTCATAAATCCCAAATCAGAAGTGCATTGCCAACAACCTACAGAGACACCAACTTTAACTACCAATAATGTGGTGGCTTTCATATTATTTCCAACCGTTTCCCTCGAAGTCCAACTAGGTACCTCACACCAAACCTACACCACACTTATCCCGTGCAAAGTACTACTGTACTACCCAAATGCCAATCCCTCATTTCTTGGGTTCTTAAGCCATCTGGGTTCATACTAGCATATGTAATCCCATCCCAATGAAAACACACCTCCCCACCCGGCACACAATGAGCATTCCCCCTATTGCATAACCATAATATTTCGGGGGGGGGGGGGGGGCATGACGATGGGGAGAGGATTACTTCTAGCTGTGGCACCCATCTGGGCCAGGAATTTCGTCTGAAGGTCCAGGAGCTGAAGGACGGTTTTGGGCGGGCGGGCCATGACCTCAGGGAAGACTCTGAAAAAGGTGCCCTGATTTTTTGGGGGATAGCAGGTAAAGGAAAACCCAAAGGGTCCATATAGGTACATGGTCTAAACTTAGAGCCCAAAGTGGTTCCCATATAACTACTTTAAGACCCCAGTATCTACCATATAGCTGCATGGACCCTTTGGGAAACAACATGGAAATTATCCTGGTATCTTGGGTTTCTTCAGCCAGGTTCCTGAGTTGAGGTGCAGAAATAAATCTCTACAGCAGTGCTCAGAAGCCCATGTACCTGTACCCCAACCGGAGATAAAATGATAGCCCTAAGCCCTAAACCTTAAACCCTAAGCCCTAAACCCTAAGCCCTAAACCATAAGCCCTAAACCCTAAACCCTAAGCCTTAAACCCTAAACCCCAAACCCTGTTCATGGAATGGTTCCGAACCCGCCTCAAAGCGGGTCACCTTGCCCTCAGCATTCAGCGCCACAAGATCCACGCCGCGCATGAAGGGCCCATCCTCCTTCAAATCCAAAGGGTCCATGTAGCTATATTGTATATGCTTGCGCCTTAAAGTAGGTATATGGGAATCCCTTTGGGCCTTTGGGAGAGTATGGCCGGAGTGCAGGTGCAGGTACACCTGGGGATGTCCCAGAATTAGGAGTACCCGTTTGGGTCCCCATAATAAGGAATATAATAATTTGGGGCCTATATTGGGGTCCTCTTTTCGGAACCACCATCTGGATTTGGCGTTTAGTGTTTAGTGCCTGCACGGTGATCCGTTTTTGAAGGCCCAATTGCAAGAAGAGTGTACCAAGAACCTAGTTTGCCACTTACACTTGCACCCTTACAGGCTCCATAGTTGAAACAGAAGGACACTCCAGGGGCTCAAATTCCGTTTGCCTATAAGGATCTAGATGACTATGTTCCAGGTTCTTTTTTTCTACCACCAGCACTGGTACGAGTATTAATATCAACCGGACATACATAGACATGGGTGAAGGGCGTGGGGTCTGTAGGTCCTTCCCCAGGTTGCACTCGAACTCGAGGGCAAAGCCTTCATCACCCAGAAATGCGCGGGTGTACTTGAAGCGCTTGAAGGCTTTGGTCACCTCGGCGTCCAATGGGAGAAGTTACAGTCCATTCCACATAAGTGTAATCCATGAACTCCAAGAGAAACAGAACAAGAAACGTCATACACCTCAAGGGTCTAGGAACGCCGACCAGAGCGAATTTGATAAACTGCTTGTCGCGTCGCTCCTGCCGGCTCTGCTTGGGGTTTGGGAGGACTCCTGGAATACATTAGGTGGACTCCCCACCCTGTTATAGTGTGAAAAAAGGGGTAGTGGTAACAAGATTAGGGCCTTTTGAAATTCCTACTAATTCCTACTATGCCACTTTCCACTTTTGGAGAGTGGGGGTCCACCTAAAGAATACAACTACTCTGTCTTCGCGCTGTCTTGCTTGTCCTAAAGGAAACTCTACCAAAGCCGCACAAATTGTACCCAAATGTTTAGTGGTTGGGGTTTAGGTCCCCCCAATTTCGTGCTCCAGAAAACTCACAATGCTGCTTCTCCTGTAATCTCCTTTGCCACGCCTTTCAAAACCAAAGGAATAAAAGCTTGGGGTTGCCAGCCTGAATCCTCAGTGTATACTCATGGTGCCAGCATGTTGGTGACAATAGTCAGTGATGATCAGTGCTGCCTGACCCTCTCTGATCCGTGCCATCCCTCCCTTGCTTGGTTCAATCCTTAACCCTAGGCATACAATGCCCAAAGTAGGTACCATGTTTCGACTTTAGGGCATAACGTGGACGCTATTTACTGACTTAGATGCCCAAGTGTGAATGATGGCTACAACCCTTCGAGAAATGAGCCATAATCGCGGGAAGTCCTGTCCCCTGATATGTCTTTGCAAGTCCGTTGGAGCAAGAAACAAACCCTAGGTCACCCATTGTACGTCGTTTTGGTATGCTGCTGCATGGACCCTCTGCCCTTTAGGTAACAAGGCAGGAAAAAACACGAACCCTGCTTGGTAAGTCCTCGTGGTGCCTTGGAGTAAGAACCAACCACCAACTCCCTCAGTCATTATGGTACCCAAAACCCCTTCAGAAAAACGCCAAAACTCCCCTTCGTATGTCCTTGTGGTAGGTTGGGGCAAGGAACAGGGGTTCGTCGATCAGAATCTCATCCAAGATCTCGAGCAGGCGCCCGTCGTTGCCAGCCATGCCGGCCCCAATGGCCTCCCCCCAAGTTTTGGGCTTTGGGGGTTTAGGGTTTAGGGTTTAGGGTTTAGGGTTTAGGGTTTAGGGTTTAGGGTTTAGGGTTTAGGGTGGAAAAGAAAACGGAGAACTACTTTTTTTAGTGCTGAAGGCTTGGAGTGTAGAGGTTTGGGAGTTAGCATACTAACTTATCGTTCGGCAATCAAATTCTCGGACCCTAAGCTCTGGTCCTGAAATCCTGGAATTAAACCCTTTTGAAGTGCTGGGTTTCTAGGGGTCCGAAATTTAGCCATACACGTAGAGAGCGATCTCTAGCACCTGGAAACCTCTGGAGGGAAGGGGGTCACCGTCTACAACAGCAAATCCCATCATCTTCATCATGTGAGGCCTGACAACCCGAAACCCTACCATATTTTGAACCCTAAACCTCACACCTGAAGCCTAAGAACCACAATTATGATAGTTTCCATTTTTTTTTGCACCATTCCTTTCTAGCCGTTATGAAAACCCTATATACCCTGATATAGCCCCAATATAACCCATTACAGGCTCCATGTCTGAGCCTCATGCCAGGCCAATAGGGTGGCGTTTGCCTTGTCGCTTTTCACCTTTGGGAAGTCTCACGCTTTTGCAGGTGTGCAGGGTTCACCAGTCTTGGGCTTAGGGTTGAGGGCTGATGGTTCAACCTAAAACACGTTAGGGTTGAGGGTTTAGGGTTGCGGGTTTGAGAGCCCAGGGTTTATGGAATACTTCTCCCATGATATTTGATTATGAAGACCCCTTGTTGACGAAGCTGGGGCACTTATTGAAGCTCTAGTTGGCCTTCTATGCCCGTCTGGCGGTTCTTACTGTGGGAAGCCCAGAGCCCTAACAATTACATTGTTATGGCTTCACATGGACTATATAGGGGTTAAGGGTAGTAAAAATTGAAAAGTGATGTTCAAAGCTACCCCTGTGTACTGGGCCTGGCCGATGACAGGCACCCCGTCAGCCTCGAAGACAGCACGGGCGTCGCCAGCAACCATCTTGCACTCGCCCTAAATCTTTAAATCCCCAACCCCAAAAACAACACAACAGGGTAGGATGCTGATGCTTGCTATCGCAAAGCTGCTGCTAAGCAATCTCCATCCTGACATGCATCTCTGCAGCTCAAGTAGTGCAACTGAAAGCAACATGATGCAAGACATGCTCAGAAAACCGAAGAGTTCAGGGTGTATGCCACGTGTCATCGTGATTGTGGACTTTTTATGCGTTGCCCGCCTTCCTTGACCCGCAAACGCTCATGAATCAGAAGGTCTATCCAATGCTTTTGCCGCAGGTGCACATGGTGAATTACCCGAATTAAGGGTACCATTTTGGGGGTCCTTATAATATCCTCCTATTTGCGAAAATTACCACATGGGGAGTTACCAAAATTCGGGCACTGGCATATCCACCCTCGACAACAGGCACGTACATTTCTAGAGACTCCATAGTGGCCTCGTATGTGTGTTGCGAAAATCTGTTCATCTTTGGTCCGGCGTACCCAGCTGAGCAGTCAACACTACCGAGGAAAGGTATCTTTCAAGACATGAGCTATAGTCTAAACTCCTAGTATCCCCCTTAATAAGCTCTATAGTAGTCCCTTACATAATCCCCTATATAACCCCCCTTTAAGGAGTTTAGACTATAGCTCACATGGTGTCAAGCGCTATAGATGCTGGGCAGGAGTATGAGTTGGTCGACCTGAATTTTGCAAAACGATTATGCCCACCTACGTCCTACGTCACAACTAATGGCAGCAATCCTCCTAAACCCTAACATGAATGCTGCATTAACTGCCATCACTTGTTGTCACATCCCTCCCAAAACCTATGCGCTGTGCTCTAGAACTTGACTCTTATCAATTCGGCACAACTGGCAGACTGAAGCACCGAGCGTCTCAAAATCCCTACAGTTTATTCAGTCGTCTGAATCTGGCAAGGAACCAAACGTAATCGACCTTGTCGAAACCATGAGAACGGACCTTAGAGCTTTGTGATTCTGAGGCTGGCGGTTTCAAGTACAGTCCCAAAGAATCCAGGTAGCTGTATAGCATATACCTAGGGCCCAAAGAAATTGTGTGTTGAACCCCTTGGCGCCCTAAGTGTATGTGATACACCTACCTGGACCCTTTTCAAGTGCTGAAGGCCTCTGGTTACTGGGCCGAAGTTGCAAATGCTTTGGTCCTTCCTGGTTTCATAAGCCTAGGGATCCAAGTATACAAATAATACTTACCTTGGGCCCCAAAGTATGTAAATGTAACCTACATTGGGCTATTTGGATCCCTAGGGTAATGTTGTTGAAGAAAAAGCCTTACGAGTCATGGGGTCCTCTTGGAGGCCGGGTGGCAAGCCATATTTACCTGGAGTGTTAACGTGCTTGCGGGGGCTGCACAGGGCTTGATGGGATCATGTAAGTTTTTCGGCAATAGGGATTGCGTATAGGTGGCGAAGGGGTGACCTTCGCTAAACCATCTTGAACGGGCGCAGGCTTCGCAGCGCCCATGATGGGTTGCATGCTCGTACTATTACTTTTCTAGCTGTTGTATCTAGTATTAGTAGTATACTAGTATTACGAGTATTGCGAGTATTGCTGACTGTTAGATGCTATTTGTATTACATATTCGATTGGTAGAAGTTACTCTGCTGAGTTTTCTAGAAACCTGCCCTTGGGGACCCTCGCGCCACATCAGGGAGAAGGACTTCTTTGGCATCTGAAAAAGAACCCAAATGTAGTATATAACCTCTCTTCTGAGAGGCCCCCCCAAAAGAGACCCCTAATTTTCGGAAAGCCTGACGTTACACATCACGGTGGTATCCCTTTATAACACTATGTGTCCCCACATCATCTCTCATTTTCGGAAACCGTAAACTACATCAGCATACACATGGACCGGACCCCATTTCGGACACCCCTCCATGTTGAGAACCGGCGGTTCCAATCATGAGCTGGAGTCGGATGCAGGGTGACGTTTGAAAGATAAGGGGGCGGGGGTTGCTGAAACTTAGAGGTCCCGTTACAGGGTGGCAGATAGATAGGCTTTTATGGGGGTATTCTAGGGGCAGATATAGAGTTTGGGATTTCGGAAAATTGGGAGTGCGGTTTTGGCGGTCCCCATCATACAGATTTCAATGCGTTGCAGGCATGTAAGCCGGGAAACTGCTGGGAAACCCCCATGCTATTCCTACAATGACCAGTAAAGCCACCGGTTGCTACCAGTATGTTTGTTTTGCTGCTTGTTGATGCAGAACTTGGATCCCAAATCAGAACTGGGTACTTGAACCTTATAGCGCTAGACCAAACCATGCAAGTCACTCTGACGAGTGTAAGTCAATCAGGAAGCTTGCAGCTTCTTACCTAGCCCCACAAATCCTACGTGCATCGCCCCTGACCCCTAAACCCTTAATGCCCTAAACCCGAAAAACTCTAAACCCTTAATGCCCTAAATGCGAAAAACCTCAAACCCTGAACGCTATAAACCCTAAACCCTAAGAACTCCAAACCCTAAACCCTACTCCAAACCCTAAGGTTTCTCTCTACTCCTTACCAGACACAAACTTTCCACAACCAAGGTAGGGCTATGAGGGTTGGTTTAGGGGTATATACCCTCTCCCCAAAATGGTTTCAGGGCTTCAGGCTTAGGGATTAGGGGTCAGGGTTAAGGGTTTAGGGATTAGGGGTTAGGGCTCAGGGTTAAGGGTTGAGGGTTTAGGGACTAGGGTTAAGGGCCACCCTGAAGCAATTTATCGGGGTCATATTAGGGGCTGTATATAATTATGTTACTTATATTCTCCAACTGTTACAGAGAGGAGGCAGTGCAGTACCCAAGTTTTAAGGGGCGTGCGCAAAAGGACCTCTACAAAGACTGCAGTCATTTCAAAAATGCCGCTCTATGATTTAGGGTTTAGGATATAGGATTTAGGGTTTAAGGTTACATTAGGGGTTTGGGGACCTCCGAGGAGGAACCACAGGAAATTGGCGTCCTTATTAGGGTCCCTCAGTTCTGGAAACTCTGGCTGAGGCTACAGCCACGGGAATCAGTTCCCGGCGCACGTCCTCCCAAAATGTCTTCATAGAACCTTCTCACACGTATAGGACTGCCGCAGATTTGAACTCCCTGTCGTAAAGACGATGTTGGCTGTAGTGGGCTGGCGCCGCTGAACTGCAACCATAAACCTAAGGTTAGGCATCTTTGTTGCGGAATGGATCAAGGCATACGAGATGACACCCTTTGTTGAGATACGGTCATGCTTCTGACTGCTACATGGTGACGGAAGCCCTAGGACCATCCCCACAAAATACCCATATGAAAGTTGCCATTAAAAGGTGGCCTCAATATAGACCCCAGTAAACCCTCTACCCTAAACCTCCATTAGTCCTTATTATGTGGATTTCAAAGCAATTCCCGGACCCCCCCCAAAGAAAAAAACATTTCCGCAGTCTAGTACCTTTGCTCCCGACCACTCTTACTATCCCCATAGAATCCCCATATGTACCCCCATGATATTATCTATCCCCTTAAGCCCTATATAACCCCTAAACACGATATGTCACTTAAACCGACATCACCCCTATGAACCTTACATAACCTCTATGAACACCCTCAAGTTGCCAACCTGCTGAGTGCTTGGCCCAGTTAAAATAAGTTCCGGGTTTAGGGATTAACTCATTCAGGCCTTCCTGAGTTCGGTCGCGCATGAGACAATACATAACATTTATAGTTTACGGCCCTACCCTGTAACAGGCAGAGCGTAGAATATCTCTACAAGTGCAGTTTCGGAGGACTGAGACATCTATAGTTGCTCCTGCCCTGTAACACATAGGGCGGTTGTTCGGGGTAGAAGTATCTACACAAATTTTGGACATTGTGATAGACTGTGATAGGTTGGGGGGCCCAGCATCCAAGCAATATAGTGTAGTGGCTACAACAAGCAACTTTAGGACACAACTTCTGCTGATAATGTAGCGGCCTAGATGACTCTCATGGGTTGCTGGGATACATTATGCTATCGTAGTTTAAGGGCTGTGTGCTAACTATTCACGCTACTTCGCTACGTGATCCCTCTACATAGTAACCCTGTGTACATCTAGCGCCCATTTTATTGTCCAGTTCTGTTTGAAATTTGATTGTCCGTTTATTAATGATCAAGTTTCTCCCTGAACCCCCGAAGAGGCTCCTGGTCGATGACATCATCGGGCAAGTCAGTCACCTTGCTGCATTGAAAGAATACAGCTCATAGGAATGTGAGTCCTGCGTATATAACCCTCTGTAACAGATATACTGGCAAGGGCTTTATACATTCACATCACAATCATTATCCAGCTGTTGCTACGAGGTGGCAGCACTGCGAGTTTGAGCAAATATCAATTGAAGGAAAAAGGCTTCAATTATCGCGGTCTGGCGCTGAAGCTGAAGTATGTCCGCAATAGTGAACGTAGCAAGAAGTTATTGCAGAGAGGATTACATCTTCATCATGTGGAATGTAACTTCCAGCATGAAATCCAAGGAGTTGTGCGGTGGGCAGTCTCCCTCGTGTACTTACTGATATTTCCTTGCACACGTCTTATTTTACCCACATGTAGACCTTACGTAAAAGTTATCACCTCCCCATTGAACATTCACTGTATAATACCGTGTAAAAAGCCCTATACCCACCATAAGCGCTACATGAGCGACGACTCTCATTTCTGGCCTGGGCCTTATGCCGCATTTTCAATACGCCGCCCGTCATCTCGTTCGCCTTTTGTAGATCTTGCAGCTTACGTTGATGGAAACACAAAATCTCATTTGCGATGTTAGAATATGTGCCGGGCTCTTACTGCAAAGGAAACTATCGCCTAACTCTTTCAATCCGCGGCCCACAGAAGAACGCTGAACCGACCTGCAAGAATGCCGACGCTCCTAGTCTTCTACTCTCTTAAATACAGTAAATAAGGAAATGTGGCTGCTCATATGATCCCATTTAGAAGTCCCTATGCCCATACAAATCGTGGCGTCATTTCCTCAAAATAGACTGAGCGTCCCTCATGCCAAACCCAAAACCCTGGTCCCCCAACCCGCTTATTTGAGTATTGGGAACCCAAAACCCTACACCCCAAAAGAGGCTTAGCGGAGCCTCCTCCCACGGAAAATGCAAGTACCTGGCACAGGGCCAGCAGCAAAGTCTCTGAGACTCAGGCTGGATTCTGTTTAGTTAGGGTTTAGCGGTTTGGGGTTTGGGGTTCAGCATGTCACCACACGCTAGCTCCACACCAAAACTGGAGAATCAAATGGGAAACATAAGTGGAATAGTCCCCCTGAAGTAGGTAGAAGAATTCTTGTTAGTCTTGTTACCATATTCAGGAATAGCATTAGCATGATTACCAAAATTGGTAATATGGTCAGTGTTAGTACAATAATTGGTAAGATTCTGAGTATGATTACCACACTTGGTAATGTTCTTAGCGCTATTACCATAATTGGTAATACTATCGGCATGCTTACCATAATTCGTAATTTGACTACTGCATGTGTTATTGTTGTTCTTGTTATTGTTACTCTATTTCTATCACGTACTGAGGTTCCTACTACCATCAATAGTATTTCACAAAAAACTTGTAGTATTGTCAATTGTACTTGCTATCGTTGTTATAGTGTTTCGTTGTTAGTATTGTTGCTACTGTTACCATTATGATGGTGACCAATGTTATTTTTTACTATTCTATTCGTCTCATTATTATTGCTATGATGATTATCCTTACTGCTATTCATAGGTGGATGGGGCAAGAGCCCCTCAGATGGAGCAGTCATGTTGAATGCCGGTGGCGGTAATGGTGGTGGCGGTGGCGTACGCGACGGTGGGAATACAAGCTAAGTTTCGGCAGCTGTAGGTTTCGTCTTAGGGGCTGGTGAAGACAGCTGCATGAATACGTGTCCTCCTTTCTTTTTTAGTTCTGAGGAACTTGTTTTCCCTAAACCCTAAACCCTAAGGTCCTCGTCGGTCTATGATCCGCTCTTCTGAGAGCCTGCATGAGCAGGATATGATTTTGTTTGTTTGAGTGCATGGTACTGCATCGGCTGTAAAGGGCCTACCGTAGGGGCGTAGACTTGTACCAGCATTATGGTCTTAGGTCCTAGATTCCTTGCATAACTACCGTTTAGGGTGCCTCAAACAGACTTCAGCATAATGTTGGTACTCATTCAGACCCCTACATTACATCCCCCGTATATGAGCCCAGCTTTGATTTCGAGTAATACTAAGAACCCCTAAACCCTGAACCCCTAAGAACATTCCTTGAACTCAAGGCACCAAAGCAGCCAGTGTTGGGCTCGCTGTTGCAGCGCGCTGCTGCCGGGCCTTGTGCTGGGGTGCGGTTTAAGGTATAAGGGTTAAGGTGTAAGCATTAAGGGTTGAAGGGTTTAAGGGTTTAGAGGTTTAGGGTTTAGGGATGTAACCTAAGTTGCTATAATACAGTATATGTAATGTATATAGGGTATGTAAGGTATGTAAGGTTTAGGGCTTCAGGGTTCAGGGTTCAGGGACTTAAGTTAAGTTACTGTAGGGGGTATATATGTATATATGGATATTTCCGTGATGTATGTTGTTTAGCTTAGGGTCTCCAACAAGTAGTCGCTTTTCATTTAGGGCCCTTATACTGAGGATTGTACTATATTGGCTGTGTCTCGGGGACCCTGATTGTTGGCAACTCTCATGTTTGCTGGGCTGAATCCTGTACCCCCAACTAGTAACCTGGGTCTTGATTTTCAAAGCCCTGCATACATCAAAACCAGCGTCGTGGAATACGTTTTCAACAAGGCATCCAATGCGTCCCGAAACACTGAGCCCCAAACATGAACTGACAGAACCCTACATAAGCCCATGCAACACCACACTGGCACCTCTCCGGCAGTTGGTAGGGGTAGCGGTTGGCTGCAAAGACAGGCTTTGGTCGTTTGGAGCCAGCGCTGTAGCTGCTGAAGTCAGCCTCTCAACAGATCCTATATCGAAACTTCCAGCTTGAACCACCAAAACCATTGTCGTTCCCAAAGAACTTCTACAGATTTCTAGCACCCTACGGGACCCCCTGCTTTCAGAAACCACCAAATCAGGCAAAATTGGGTCGAGGGTTGCGTTCGTGGTTGCAAGGTTTTGAGTCTGGAGTTAAGACTTCGCAGTTCCATGAAGGCAGCCCCAGAAGACTAAAAGGCTGTTATACAAGGCAGCTTCAATAAAAGGAACTTGGCCACCCCAATCCCCTAAGATTCAGACCCTGAAACTATCATATGAGTCATAGTCTAAACTCCGAGTATCCCCCGTAATCACCCCTGTGGTAGTCCCCTGTATAATCCCTTGTATAACCGACTTTAAGCAGTTTAGATTATGGCCCATATAACAAGAACCAGGGTCCAATTTGGGTGGTTGGAATACTAAGGGATTGAGGGAATTCCCAGCCGGGGCCCTTACTCAAGCCTTGTATAAGGCTTGCATACCATTAGGAGGCATACGCAGGTTTCACAATGCTTCGTATTTCCATTGCTTCTCCATTGGTACCCAGGCCCCCTAAAGGATCCAAAACATGGAACCTCCCATAATCCCCTAGTTTCCCCACTGTAGTAGTGGGGGTCGTTTTGGGAGGTTCCATTTTTTGGATCCTTTAGGGGGTCTGGGTAACCTGGATGTCTAGAACCAGGTTCGCGGGATAAAGGTCTGGGAAGAAGGTGCAGCTCTCCAACGCTTCGCTTTGCTGCGCCTGACTTTCTGCTACTTAAGGGGGAATCGGGGAGTGAATACAAGGACTACTGTAGGGATGTTTATGTATATACGTACGTATATACAGACACGGGGATTACATAGAGGATCCATTCCCTGAAGCACCAGTAAGTTTCGTCTTTTTAAGTGTTGGCTCCAAACAAGCCCCATTCGCACTAGATTGTGTGCTGCTGCACCAAGAATGAAATGCAGAGTTTCCGATTAGTATTGCTGGGCTTCAATTAAGGAACTTTCGCCAAGATACCATAATACGCGCGTATCTCATGGGACTGCCTTAAGGTGGTACCTTCACTCATGATTTCTCAAAACACAAATCCATCCCCTAGCCGTGTTCTTAAATGTGAGGTACGTCATGATAGTGGGGCACACAGAAGACAACATTGTTGACAAGCCTCCACGTACAAATCTGCCCCCCAACTAGATTGTGAGCCTGACCCTAAGACATAAGACCTAAGCAATAAGCCTCAAGCCCAAAAAAATCTAACTCTAAGCACTAAATCCCAAACCCTTAAGCCTAAATCCCTAACCCTGACCCCTAACCCTAAGCCCTAAACCCGTAAACTCTAAGCCTTAAACTCTCTCACCCTAAGCCCTAAAACCCTAAACCCTAAATCCCTAAACCATATTACAACCCCATTATAGTAGTTTCCATTGCTCCATTATCCCTGAAGCCCTAAAACCCTAAACCCTAAGCCCTAAATCCCTAAACCCTATATAACCCCATTATAATATAATAGTTCCCACTGCTCCCATATCCCTGAAGCCCTAAACCCTTAGTTCTCAGTTCTTGGAGGCCTCAACCCAGGTTGGGGTTATCAGCTGGCCGTCCAAATCCCGAAACTCTGGGATGACGACCTCCTTAGATTAGGGTTTAGGGGTTTAGGGGTTTAGGGGTTTAGGGGTTAGGATTTAGGGTTCGAGGTTTAGGGTTTGGGGATTTAGGGGTTTATGGGTTTAGGGGTTAGGATTTAGAGTTCGAGGTTTAGGGTTTGGGGATTAAGGTTTGCGGGCGGGTGGGGTTTGAGGTTTAGGGATCAGGATTGAGGGTTTACCGGTAAGGTGTTGAGATTAGTGTTGGGGTTTTGGATGTTTAGGGCCTAGTAGGTACCCAGACCTGTTCTTGCAGTTTTATGTGGCAGGGAATGTACTATTAGATCCTTCGAGAGGTCTGGGGAAATCTGCAGCTTTGTTTTTCTCACAGTTCCTCTAGCGAGTATCCGATATAGCATGTGTGTTGTTGGCCGCTGCCTTCCCCACAATCAAGGATGTTGTGGTTGTCAGCACCCGAAGTATTACATCGCTTTCTCCGGGACAGGGGTGTTGGGCATGGAACACATCACGCATCATGGCGTCATAGATTGAAGCGCCATCTGCGCATGGCTGTTTCACGACATGCATGTAGGCTTGCGATCCGTGTTGTTGTTCGAGCGTTTCAGCACCAGCTGCGACAAAGCGCACACATATAGCTATAGTCAAAACTCCGAGTATGCCCCTTAACAGGCCCTGTAGTACTCCCCGAAAAACTCCCTATGTAATCCCCTATATAACCTCTTTAAGTTAAGGACTTTGGACTATAGCTCATATGTTCTTCATTCCATCTACTGGAATTGAGGCCCAGGAGCGGGGCTGACTGGCCTCATCGGGATATTGAACAAGGTGTCGCACAGGTAGTCGTACATCCTGGCCACATACAAAGACCTAGGATTAACGCCTAAGTCTGACTGGTTAAGCATAAAATGCACATGGGTTGATAGCAAGTATGCAGGGGATGCGGCATGGCTCAAAGTGGCGCAGACAACAACCACATTGAGAGCATGTCCAAAAAACGTGGACCCCCACTGCTCCCTTACATTCAAGCAGTCCGGCAGACGATCTCGGAAATGGGTTTAGTTTGTATTGTATGGTGGTATGTAGATTCCAAGATGCCAACGAGACTTTGCAACAACTTTTCCCGGTCTCGAGAAATCGAGAAGGCACAAACGATGTGAAACAAGTCCGAAGTCCTAGTGCCACAAGAGCCGTTTTTGCGAATGGTTCTGAGTCAACTTGACCATAACGTCCCTGAAACCTTACTGAAGCAAATGTGTAAAGGAAAGCAAGGTGTGGGCGGTACTGTATGACTGAAGCAGAACTTACCCCCTGCTTGCAAAGGTTCTTATGAGTAGAGTCCTAATGTTGGATCCTGGTCAGTGTATACTCCCCTCCCCCCACGGAAATGGGTCCCCATTCATAGCACCGGGAGGGCCTCCCTCGCAGAATAAACATTTCAGAAAATAGAAAAAAGCCAGGGCAAAGCTGCTCGGCAGTTTGTGGTATTCTGCATCTCTTCTTGTCCGGATCAGCACAACCTATCACTTGGTCATACATTAGGGACTTGTAACTAGACGCTCACTATCAAAAGGAGCCAAGCGACTAATTTAATGTCATACAGCTTTACCTTCAGGGAATACTTGTGAGGGGGCGGTCATTGTTAGGGGATTTTGAACTATGCTCGTGCCTCACTGTCGGTTTTGGCCCAGTCTGCTCCTTTGCACAAGAACTGCGCAAGTTGAGAGCCAACACGTTTGGGGGCTTGCAAAACAGGGGTACCCCTGGGGATATGAAGTGGTTCCAAAAACATGCGGTGGAAATTACATAGGGTTTTTCCCCAAAAAGACACGGTCAGTCGGAGCCGAACAATGGCTCGATCATTCTGAGACACCCCCACTTTGTCTCATTCATCATTGCAACGTGATGAAAGAAGGGAGCCTCTACCCAAGGCTGAACTTGCGGTTGTCTCAAGACCAAAGACTAAGAAGGTTTTTGTTTACCGGACCTTTTCTCCACGTTCAGTTCATGAGAAGAGGTTTAGGGGTTATTGTTTAAAGATAGTTTCATGACTCTGAAGATGGTTCGGACGCATTCTGACATCTTTTTCCTTGGTCCCATGCCTTTTCCCAAAGAGGCCAGCCCGAGTCACATGCAAGCCTGGCACCTCACCTTGCAAATGCCCGTGTAACTTGATGTGAGCTGAAGTCTAAACCCCTTCAACGTGGGTATACAGGGCATTACATGAGGGTTTCCCAAAATTTGGGGTGCCCTTTTCGGGATACCCATAACAAGGACGATAGTATATTAGGGGTCTCTATGGGGGTCCCCCTGTTAGGGAAAGTAGCATGTGAATCCTTGAAGACGGGGTATGTGTGAAAGCTACGGTCCCTTTGGTTATACCCTTTGCAAAGAAAGGTCCAGGGGCCAGGAGGCCAGAACGACACAAGAATATGCCGCATGTGCATCAAGGATGGAACTCATTTTTCCGCATCAGCCCATGCCCTACTCCATGACTCTATGACTAAGTCATACACTCTTAAGTCATACGCTCTCTGCAAGACAGCGTCTGGCTGCAAGTAGTGAAGCCTCAGCTGACGGTGGATGCGATACAGGTACTGGTAGCGGCGTCAGCAGCAGCTGCATTAGTCACGGCATCAGCAAAAGGATGAGCAGTAGCAGCACAAGCACTGTTAGTCAGTGGCAGCCCCCTGAACTGCAGACTCGTGGCAGTATCTGAAGCCGATCGTATTGCTTTTGCTCCGCGGCCTTCGCTCGGCAACAACGAGATCTTTCTGAGCAAGTGCTACTGGAGAATCCCTTGCTGTTCTGGCAACTGTCGACTTCAGAGCCATCAATCAAATTTCCTGGCATGCAGAAGCTGCACCCGACCAAATACCTGCCTACCATATTGAGCTTCAGGTGCCTATCATACATAAGTTTGTCCATGCTCTGGAAGCGCATGCTGTAGCAGAACAAACCCCTGAGAATTCCCCAAAACTGTGCCTTGCAGAATAGCTACCAGAATAGTCAGAACAGTCCCAGTGTCGTTGAGGGGATAGTAAATCCTAAGCCCGGAACCCCGTGCGTGGCCGCCGGGCCTCCGCAACAGGCCGCGTGTCGAAGCCGCCAATCGTCCAGCCCACCGCCGTCTGCAGAGCCTCTTGCTTTGGCGTTTAGGGCTCCGAACAGTCCAGAAATTTATCAATCATAGACTTGTTATCATTCATTATCTCTGGGGCATAGTAGGTATCGTTCTAGGCTCAAGGCCCCAAAGGGCTTGGCCTTCGAGGTTGAGGGGTGGCTGGGATACGGGATCTTATTGCAAAAAGAGGGGGGTACCTGGCCTGCAAATGGCCGCGCTCCGGGTTCACGGGGCATCCCCGGATGCTGGCGGCAGGATTCAGCAACACCTAACAATGTCTCAGACCACCATGGACTTGATTGTGTTTTGGGTTATGGTTCATCTGAAAGTGCAGTGACCAGTTTCAAAACTTACGTTGGAATGTTCACTAATACCGCTGACTTTCAAGTGGATTTTGTATTCTCAGGTGGGATGTATACGGGCCGAGCCCAAGAGAAGAGCTACAGGTCTAGGATGGAGGGCTAAACCCGAAACCCTAAACTTGGGGACTGTGGACAAACAGGTTCGGGGCTGAGGATTCATGAGGGCTTTTCAGAAGTGGAATGACGACACAAGCAGTGGACAGAAGGGGTTCTAGCCTAGGGCATGTCTAGCCTGGGCATTCAGGCAAGACATCGAGTATGGTAGTCATATCCACCATGCACCCCTGCGCCCCCCTCCAACGCAGGCCCCTCCTGAACCGTACGCTTAAACATAGCGGCGGCCTCAGCAGCTCTCCGGAAGTCTGGAGACTCCCAGGCTGCTGCTGTGAGCGCCTGGGCCTGCAGCTAAGGGTTAGGGTTTAGAGTTCAGGGTTTAAGGTCTAGGATTTAGGGTTCAGGGTTTAAGGTTTCGGGTTTAGGGTTCAGGGTTTAAGGTTTAAGGTTTAGGGTTTGGGGTTTGAGGTTTAGGGATTGAAGCAGGTTTGGGGGGGCTTAGAGCACGAGGTTTGGAGTTTAGGGTTTAGGGCTTTCAGTTCAGGGTTTACCATCGAAAGCTTGAACCCTAAGAACTTTAACTTGAAACCCTAAACCTTGAACACTGAAACCCCAACCTGCAGACTCAAGCCTAGCCTCCATACCTTAAACCCTGAGCCAGCTCCTAGACCCTGAGCCCGAAATCCCCAAACCCTCCACTCCAAGCCTTACTGTTCAGGGTTCAGGGTCCTATGGGGCTTCGCCAACCTCACGTGCTGCAGCCCTGAACCCCAAACCTGCAACCCTTGGCCATAAACCGTCAAACCAACCCCCTCCCCTAAACCACTGAACCTCGTATTCTCAAACCGAAGCCTCGGACCCTAGACGGGAGGACCTATAGAATCTAGGGTTTAAGGCTAAACCTGAAACCCTCAAGGTTAAACTCGAATCCCTAAACCACAAAAATCCTAAACAGTAGTTTCCATTTTATTTTCCATTATCCCACTATAACCCCAATATTACCCCAATGGGTACTATACCACCCCTAAACCCTAAACCCCTAAACCCCTAAACCCTAAACCCTAAACCTTAAACGATTAAACCACCTCCGCCCCCCGGAAAGCCCCTCCAGGGCCTCGGGGTCCTCAGCGCGCAGCTTCGGCGCCGCCATGGTCGCAGCATGTCGCAGGAAGGAAACGCAGAGTGTTGGTGTTAAGGGGGTTTAGGGGTTGAGGGTTTCAAATGTTTAGGGGTTTGGGGGGTTCAGGGTTTCAGATGTTTAGGGGTTTTGAGGTTGAGGATTTTAGGTCTCAGGGTTTAGGGTTGACACGGTTGAGGGGTTTAGGGCTCAGGGTTTAAGGACGTTACAGGTCAGGTTGGTGGGCTTAAGGTGTTTTGGGTTCAAGGCTTGGCAAGGTTGAGGAGTTCAGTTCTGAGCTTCAAGGTTTCAGGATTGACTGGGGCATAATTTGGGCGCATGGTTGCAGGGGTTTAGAGGCCGGAAGCTTCAGGGATTGAGGGTTCATGAGCTTCAGGGTTGAGCTTTACATGGCCTTAGGGGCTGTGTGTAAGTTTCAGGCTTGTGGTCTGGATGTTGTCGGATTCTTGCCGGATCCAGCTCTAGCGCTGGGTTTGAACTTTTGCTGACTGGAGTTCAGGGCTCTAAGGCCTTCATGAGGTTTAGGATTGTAGGGTTTAGTTTTTTTCTAGGCCGCAGGGCTTAGGTGCTTTGAAGTTTTTTCGTACTCACCTTACCATCACATTAGTTACCCTTATAGCTGATCCTGAACACAATCATCTGCCAATCAACTCTCCGCTTAGGGGTTTGTGTTACGAGAACCTACTCCACGAACCATGGGATAAAGTGGTGATAACTCAAATCTTTTCCTACCTGCCTTTCCGTTTACGCACTCTCAAAGAAACGCAGCTGTGGCCGCAGCATACATCCGGCTCAGGCTGTTAAAAGAAAGCAAATGGGGCTGGTTAAGGTCGCCTAGACAGGCAGTCAAAGGGTGCAACGTGGGGGCCACGAAGGGTTCTTTTGGGAGTAGGTTTTTTATGCACTCAAGAGATTGTCTTTCTCAAACTAGTGGCTCCTTTGCAGGGCTCCCTGGGGGTAGTGGCTCCTTTGCAGGGCTCCCTGGGGGTGAGGACGATACCTTACCTGAATCTTTTTAGGACCTGCCTGGACCGCCTTCTCTACTTCTGTTCTGGGGTCCCTAACTTGTTGGTCAGGAAATTATGGGGGGGTCCATGTAGCATGCAGCAACAACCCTACGCAACCTTAGACCCTAAGACCTGAACCCTAAATTGAATCGCTCGCCTTGAAGGTGCGGTGTTCCAGCAGGTGCTCGCAGTCAAAGAGCCTCATGTCTAAGGCTCGGGGTTAAGGGTTTAGGGTTTAGGGTATTAAAAGTCTTATCTTGCTCCGGGTTTAGGCTGATACCGTCTTGGGTGCCCTGATAAGAATCAGAACCAAAAAGCCAGACCTGTCCAAAAGAAGATACTGCCTTGGGACCCTAAACCCTAATCATGAGCCTAGATCCTAAACCCCTAAACCACTCAACCCTCCTGAACCCTACACCCTCAACCCCTAAAGTCCCAGGTAGAGTCTACGCTTGCAACTACACGGTGCTGGTTTCAAGGCAGTATAGGATCGCTTCCGAAGGGTTAAGGTATGTGATATGTGCATATATATATATATGTGGATACGTATGTTGGGTTTTATCAGGGAATAAATGGTTTAGGATTAGGGTAACAATGCAGAATCAATAGGGAAAGAAGATGGCATCTGAAATGGAAGCTGAGATGTATAAGGGGGCTGTAGGGACCGTATATGCAAGGGCCTACACAGTCAGAATATGGATTCAGGGCATAGAGTACTACATGTAGCTATACATATGCGGATGATGCGTGAACAATGTTAAGAATCATGCAGGCCTCTACAGTATGTACAGGGGCATGGTAGGTTCTTATGGGCCCAAAGATTAAGGGCGCATATGAGGGGCAAGCTCTAAGCTAGAAACGTGTCTGCAACATAAAGGTGATGAAGCCTGACCATAAACCCTGAAACCGAACTCCTCATACCCTTAAAGCACCAGCTTCTGCAATCAGGATTAGCCAAAGGTCATCTGCTGCCAAGCACGGATGTCCTGAAACTCATCGATCATCTCCTTTGAAGCGGGAGAGTACTATACCATAAGCCCTCAAATAGTAGCTTCCATTTTCTTTTCCATTATCCCCATATAACCCTATAATCCCTGTACAACCCCTACATATATATATATATACACATATATGTATACATATATATATATATACACATATATTACTACCCCTATATATATATGCATATATATATATACACATATGTATATATATATATGGTAACCC
>CAJNIZ010043168.1:17161-54656 GCA_905231905.1 Symbiodinium pilosum
TAGATGATTTGAACAGGCTGGATTTAAATTATTTTGGCCCGAATTAAATAATGTAAATCATTTAAATAATTTGAATAATTTAAACCCAGCCTATTTAAATTATTTAAATTATTTGGCCTGAATTAAATATTTTAAAAAATTGAAAATTTAGATAAGCTGGATCTAAATTATTCAAATTATTTAAATTATTTAAATCCTATATATATTAGAGAAAGAAATAGACTCGGCAAATAATCCCTAAAGGTCTCTCGATCATATATATATATATTATAAGGTATTGTATAGGGGACTACTATAATTAAGGCTTCTTAAGGGGGCTACTAGAACTTTAGACTATAGCCAAAGGAGCGACGGCTAGATTTCGATTGAGGAACTGGTCCTCATGTCGATTTACGTATGTAGAAAAGCTATTACACCTCACAGATCAGATCCGTACGGGATTCCTGGGTTGCTGTTCAAGCATTTGAACTAATTTGCTATACTAGGGATATCTAGTAGAATATATATATATATATGTACACATATACCTTAGACCCTAGACCCCAAACACTGAACATACATATACAAATATATCTATAAATATATATATATCCCCATTATAGTAACTTAATGTAGATTCTTTACCAGCAACCCAACAGTTTACCAGACCTGGCAGATCCCCATGACTTCTTGTTCAACCAACCCTGCTGGTGAACTTCTGCAAGCACCTGGTCGCGATTTTGGGTTTAGGATTAAGGGGAACCCCGAATGTATGTAGAATGATTGCCCTTTGTGTTGTTTTTTTAGTGGTCTTGGGCTTTTATTTTGCCTACTTTTGGGTCCAGGTCGTAGCTACTAGCCCTCCGCTACGCAAGTGGAGCGAACCCCAAACCGTGATCCCTAAAGCCGAATCCCTAGTAGCTACTAGCCCTCTGCTACGCAAGCGGAGCGAACCCCAAACCGTGATCCCTAAAGCCGAATCCCTAAATCAGAAAACCCTAAACCGTAATCCGAGAAGACTGCTGCCTAATCCCTAACCCTCATCCCTGAATCCTGAACCCCAATCCCTACACCCAAAAACCTTACCCCTGCACCTTGCACCCGAATCCCTCGACCTCAATAAACCCACGAGTCCCCAGATCCTGAACCCTAAGTCATAAGTAGGCCCTAAACCCTAAGCCCTAAACCAAAACCCTATACCGCCTCTACCCTGAGCTGTACACCCTATAAGCCTAAGCCCTGATCTCTTCGCCCTAATCCTAAACCCATACCCCAAGCCTTAAACCCAAGCCCTCAAACCTAAACCCATACCCTAGACTATAAGCCCTATAAGCTGTGAACCCTAAACTGGCCGTTGGTTAGCTCTGAAGGAATGGATCCTTATAGTAGTGCTATATAACCCATTATTATAATTTCCATTTTCTTTTCTAAACCCCAAAAATCCTAAACCCTAAACCCTAAACCCCTATACCCTAAACCCTAAACCCTAAACCCTGCACGCCAGGGTGCTGTGCCACGACTTCCTGCGTGTCTCACAGGACCAGGAGGTGCCTTCTCAGGGGTTTGCTAAGAGGTGGTTAGGGTTTAGGGTTTAGGATTTTTAGGGGTTTAGGGGTTTAGTGGTTTAGTGCTTTAAGGGACTACTTGTAGGATTTCAGGATCAGTGCTGGGGTTGTAGGATTCCAGGTTTACTTGCAGGTCCAGAGTAGTTATACTTACCCTGCACTCTGAATTCAAGTATAAGTACCGTAGATAGCCATATTCACTAAACCCTAAACCCTAAACCCTAAACCCCTAAACCCTAAACCCTAAACCGCTAAACCCCTAAACCTTCAACCCTAAACCCTAAACCCCTAAACCCTAAACCCTAAATACTAGATCTGCCGCTACAGTTACGAACCCGGCTTTACAGTACCTCGGACCTTAAGTAGGTTTGCCGGCCCAAGGGTTAGGAAGGTACAAGCTTCAGTGCTACTAGTATGGTTTAAGGTTTAGGGTTTAAGGATTAGGGTTTAAGGTTTAGGGTTCAAGGTTTAGGGTTTAGGGTTTAAGGTTTAGGGTTTAGGGCCAAGTTTTACAGGGTTGGATGGCCAAAATCTGTGAAAATTTCCGCATCCCTTTGGGGGGGGGGGTCCTTTCTGGTTGGGCATTCCGGGGGCCTGCTTACGGTTGAGGATAATAGGGTTTAGGGTTTAGGGTTTGGGGTTGGGAGATTAGATCTGAGGGTTGAGGATTGAGGGGTTAGGTTTAAACACAGGCCCTCTAAGCCCTAAGGCTTACAGCCCTGAGCGCGCGCTATTCCTCTGCTCTTTCGGACAGGTTGCCTGTCATGATGGAGAACAATAGAAAATTTTCCAAAACAAGCACACTTTGGTAACCCTACAGAAGGTATATGAGGATTGGGGTGTCCCTTGACCGTCATAGGGATTGTATTTGGAACCTACTTTGAGTAGCAGTCTTGTTTCAAGGGAAGCCTCATGTCTAAGCGGGGACTTCTAAAACTATGGGTCCTTTTCCTCATATCCCCGGATATAGTGATCCTTGTAGCAGTCCCTACGGACCCTAAATTGGAGTTTCTGGAAACCAAGTAGACGTCCTGATTGCCCCGTTCTCGCTATCTACTTGGAGGCCCATGGGACTTAGTAACTACTTATAACTGGGATTATATCCCTACTTATAATTGGGGCAACTCCATCTAGGGGGATTATAAGTAGGGTTAGAAGCCCAGTTATAAGTGGTTACTAAGTCCCATGGGCCTCCAAGTAGATGTAGACCCTGTGCGTTTTCGCTATCTAGATGTAGACCCTAACTATATAACCCCAATATAGTAGTTTCCATTTTCTTTTCCATTTATCCCCATAGAACCCCAATATAACCCCTAAATACCCCTATATAATCCCTATAGTTTCCATTTTCTGTTCCATTATCCCCTGTGCTTCTTCAGGGCAATACTCGACCGCTCCTGGGCCAGGGCCGACAATGTCGGCCGACAAAGCGCCCTCGTGCGCAGCCCCGCCCTTCGTTTGGGTTGGTGATGACGGCACAGTTTGCCCTAAGGGTCCAAGGACCCCTATGAAGTTTCAAGGCCCAAATACCATTCATATTATAGTATTTGGGTCCTAAAACCTTGTTATTTGGGTCCTTGGACCCTTAGGGTTGAGCATGTGAGATGGGCTTCGGCTCGCCATCGCGTTGCCAAATGCGGCAAAAGCGTGCTGCTGACCTGGTTCAGATCCTTTTGTGAAACAGGTTCCCCAGACTGTACCCGAACCCAGGGCGTTCAACTCTAATTAAGGGCGAGAGACTTCAAAGTTGAAATCCGAAACCCGAAGCAGTAAACGGCTCTATAACCCCAAACCTTATCCTAAAACCTAGCGCCCCAACCTAAACCCCAAACCCGAAATAATTCCTGAACCCTAGACGCTTCGCCCTATAAACCCTAAACCCTTTCAACCCTAAACCCTAAGGCCTAAACCACTCAACCTTGCGCCCCCATGTACAGGCCGCCCCTCTGGCGAAAGCCAACGACCTGTGCGTCTTTGTGGGCTGCCCAGGCCATTGCCCGAAAAGGTGTCCCTGTTCTAGGTTTAGGGTTTGGCTTTGGGGTTTAAAGTTTGGGGTTATAGGATTTAGTAATTTCCACGTCATTTTCTGTTGGTGTCTCCATTATCCCTCATCCGTATATAGTCACTATAGATGCCCTGTGGTAGTCCCTCTGTAGCCCTATATTGACATTGCGAGGGCTTCAGGGCTTCAAGGTTCAGCGTTTAGGGGTTTAGGATTTCACCCGTTCTAAGGTTTCGGGGGCTAAGGGCTTATAAGGATTCAGGGCTTGTGGTGCTAAACTTGGGGGTTTGTCCCTAAACCCTTTAAACCCTACACCCTAGACCTTAAACCCGAAACCCTGAACCCGAAATCCTGAACCCGAAACCCTGAACCCTAAACCCTCAACCCTAAACTCTGAACCCTAAACCGTGAACCCTAAACCCTAAACCCTGAACCCTAAGCCCGGGCTGTGGGGAAATGGCCGACGGGGAATCGGCGTATACTCAGGCGGAGCTCGGGGGACCAAAGACATGGTTTAGAATACCCAAGGAAAGGTGGCCGGACAGCTGGGAAGGAATAGAGGATCCCGTGTGTCCGCTTCGATTGGCACTATATGGCCACCCCGATGCTGGGGGATTTTGGGAGAAACACTGCGACAAGGCTGTGACGGAGGTAGGGTTTGATTTCCTACCGGATTGGCCGAGCGTCTTCTTTCACAAGTAACCGAGGCTGATGTTGGTGATATATGTAGATGACTTCAAACTCGCAGGGCCCGTGGCAGCCATGGAGACTGGATGGAAGATCCTTTCTCAGAAGATTAAGTTGGAAGAAGCGAGACCAATCAAACCCCAAATCCCTTAACAAACTAGTTCACAGATTCCTGGGGCCGGGAAACCCATGCCACGGAACCCTCAGCCCCAAACCATTTAACTTCACAATCCGCAGGAAATCCCCTAGAATCCATACAGCTCCCGTTCCTGCATACAAATCCTGTTTGTCTGGTATGGTTGGTACATATGATCCCAGAAAACATGCTGAAACAGTAGAGTCTTCAATGGTTCGGACACTGGGAATGGAAACGAACCGAACGTTCAGGGAGGGTTAGGATTTAGGATTTGGGGGTTCCCGTGGAGTTTTTAGTAGGATGGTCGACCCGTGAACTGACATGCTTTAGCTTCTGAACCCTGTTTGTCTAGTTCTCTAGACTATTGCAAAGGACGCATTAAGCCCTGAACCCTAAAGCCCCCCAAGCCTTAGCCATTATGTACTTCAGTTTCAGCTGGTATTCCATGGATCCGCAGCTGCAAAGAGCCATAAGTCCAAAACCCTAAGCACGGTAGGAGTTTAGCCGTTTGGGGTTCGGGTTGTTGCTGTAGGGGTTGGTTCTCAGGGTTTAGTGTCATGGGTCGGTGTAGGGTTCAGTTTTCAGGGTTTAGGGAAGAGTGAACCTCTACCCTAAGCCCTAATCCCCAACACCTAAACTTTAGAAAACCCTAAACCCATAAACCTCGAAAAACCTCTACACTCTAGAACCCTAAGCCCCAATTTGAAAAATCCTGAGCGCCGAAAACCCTAGACCATAAACCCTGGACTCTTTTAGTCCCCTAAACCCTAAACCCTAAACCCTAAACCCTCAACCCTCAACCCTAAACCCTAAACCCTAATCTGCTGCCCTTGCATCCCTGGGTCCCTATTGTCCCTTAGGACCACCTATAGAAAAACCCTAAACCCTGTAAATCTTAAAATCTTTAAATCTAAAGCCAGAGCACTCTAAACCCTAAACCCCCAAACCCCTAAACCCTAAACCCAACCCAAAACCCTACACTAGCTCTAAACTGTTAGAAGTTTTCGTTCAGGCCCGTCAACTGCTTAGGCTGCCGTCCGCTCCACCGGAAGCGTAACAAGTGGACGTTGCACTTCCCATTTTCATTCGTTGCTCGATATCCCTTACCCTGAGCGAACCTGAGGGACTTAAGGGAAGCCCTACTCAAATGGGTTTAGGGTTTAGGGTAATCAGTACCAATTTGTGTAAAGCTTAAAGCCTCAGCTGTGAATTCCTAAGCACGAAATGTCTAATGCCCTAAACCCCCTTACTCCCCTAGACCCTCTAAACGCCCCCCCCCAAGATCCTAAATCCTATAAACCCTACGAACCTTATAAACCCTATAACCCTATTAACCCCATAAACCCTATTGTCCCCATAAGCGCCCCCAAAACGTTGGTTAAAGCAGGCTGCCACGTGGCCGCCAAGAGGCTATGCAGCCTAGAGGGGGCGCGCGTGGAAGCTTTGAAGGCCGCTGAGGGTTGGGTGAGGGCGCTAAGGTTCAGGGTTTAGGGTTTGGTTTAGGGTTTGGAGTTTAGGGTTTAGGGTTTAGAGTTTAGAGTTTAGGGTTCAGAGTTCAGGGTTTAGGGTTAGTTTAGGGTTTAGAGTTTAGGGTTCAGGGTTGAGGGTTAGGGAGGGTCCAGGTGGTTGGGAGAGCGTTTTGGTGGGTTTGGGGATTTAGGGGATTTAGGGTTTAAGGGGCTTGCGTGTTGAGGATTTTGAGGTTTGACATTTGGGGTTGTGCAATGGGGAAGGTGCCTAGGATCAAGGAACTTTCAAAAAGAACTACATCGGAGGGTCCAGGCGTGTAAAACCCCAAACCCTAAATCCTAAACCCAAAACCCTAAATCCCATACCCCTTCACACTTAACTCTTAACCCAAGACCTTCAGTTTCTGAAGCTTCAAGCCCGAAGATTTTGAAGACCCTAAAGCCCGAAATCCCCCAAAATCCTTAAAGCCACGCCTCAAAAAATGTGCAAAACCATACCCACCCAATTAAGGGCTTGTAGTTGGGACTCAGAAAACAGGAGTGGCCCACACTAGGGTAGAATAAGGTCTACATATTTCCTCTAAACCCTATACAACACCTTAAACCCTAAATCCGAAAATCTTAAGTCTATAATCCTAAACCCTACATTCTAAGCCGCAAATCCTAAACCCTAAGTCCTAAACCCTGAATCCCCAAAACCCCTGAACCCTAAATCCTAAACCCCAAGCCCGAGATCCTAGCCCTAAACCCTAAATCCTAAACCCCAAAATCCTAAACCCAAAATCCTAAACCATAAATCCTAGATATCCTGAACCCAAAACCCTATCAATCCTAACCGCCCCAAAACCCAAAAGCCCTCCGGTGGATACTAAAAATCCTGCATGACCCTAAGAACCTTATGCCTTGGGAACTAGAATGCTATAGTATATTAAGGTCATGCAGGATTTCTAGTATCAACAGTCCCTAAACCCCAAAGGTATTTTAAATAATGGCCCTAAACCCTAAACCCTAAACCCTGGTCATGCAGGATTTCTAGTATCAACAGTCTCTCTCGCACCAGGCCTTGCGCCGCAAGGCGATCGAGCAGCAGCGGCGCCTCGTCGTGGTGTTCGCCTCACAGAAGCTTCTCGAGGTGCCGCAGATTCTTTTATAGGGTTTATAGGAGTTATAGGGTCTAGGGTTTGGGGGTTTAGGGTTTGGGGGTTTGGGGTCTGGGGGTTTAGGCTTTAGGGTTTAGGGTTTGGGGGTTTAGGGTTTGGGGGTTTAGGGTTTATAGGAGTTATAGGGTCTAGGGTTTATAGGGTTTAGAGGTTTATAGGCTTTAGGGCAGATTCTTTACAGTTGCGGTAATATTGGGGTAATGCTAGGGTTATATTGGGGTAATTTTGGGGAATATTAAAGGCAGTTAAGGGTTTGGGGTTTGGGTTTTAGGGTTTGTAGGGTCTAGGGTTTATAGGGTGTATAGGTTAGGAATGTAAGCCCTTCGCCATAGTACTGAACCCCGCCCACCCTCTGACTAGATCTGGGGAATGGTTTAGCAAAAAACTGTAAACCCTAAACCCTAAACCTTCCTTATAGTGAGTTTGTATTTAGACCAGATCCTCCTACCGCAGGACCTATAGACACCTAAGCCCCGAATCTAATTCTGGAACCTTATGAGCCCAATCCAAACCCAAACGCCTGAATCGCAAACCTGAACCATCCAAGCCCCGAACCCTAGAACCCTAAACCCATACCAGAAACTGTAAACTGTAAACCTTAAAATGTGAACTCCGAGCTCTAAAGCCCTCCCTCCCAGCTTGCTTCGGACACGAGCACAGGCCTTTTCAAAAAGTGCAGCACTCTGGGCCCTTTTAAGGGCCTAAACCCTAAACCCTAAATAGTAGGTTCCATTTATTGTACGTTATCCCTAATATAACCCCTCTATTCCCCTACATAACCCTATTTTGGGGGAGATTGAATCTCCAGCTCGGCAGGCCATTGCAGCAATCATCGGTGCAGATTGCAGCGGCAAGGCATGGAGACCTGGGGGGGGCCTTGGTTTAGGGTTTAGGGGTTTAGGGGTTTTCGGGCTTAGGGGTTTAGGGTTCAGTGGTTTAGGGTTAGGGGTTTGCCGTGATGTGCCTTGCCGGGCTCTAAACTGGTTTGAAAGGTTTAGGCTTTAGAGATTAGGGTTTGAAGATTCCCACTCATTTTGCCCGCGGCCACACAGGCATGATGCGTTTATGGAGGGAAGTATGCAGCTTTCAACGGGAACTTGAAAGTGTTGAGGCTTAAGCCCAGTACAACTCGCTTCCCAAAAATGTCTGGTGATGTCTTGAAAAGTCGCTGAACATATAAGTTATAGTCTAGAAAGGGGTTTAGGGTGTAGGGTTTAGGATTCAGGGTCTAAACTCCTTGAAGGGGGGGGTTACATCGGGGATTCTACAGGGGACTACTACATGGGTTATTATGGGGACACTCGGAGTTTAGACCCCAAACCCTAAACCCTAGACCTGAATGCCTCAATTATTGCATCAACAGTAGACCTTGGGGGTGGATGGATGTTTAGGTGATTATTACCAGGGTTCCTTGACTAAACAGGTTGCCCTAAACACAACCCTTAAATCCTAGACCCTAAACCCTAAAATCCTAAACCCTAATCCCTTAAACCCTAAACCCTTAAACCCTTAAACCCTAAACCCTAAAATCCTAAACCGTAGACCCTAAACCCTAAAACCCTAAAATCCTACACCCAGGTTGCGAGCAAGGCAGAGGTGGTTGCTGTGGCAGCACTGACGCCGCCCACGAAGTGCGAGCAGCTCCTCCGCAGGCGGGTTAGTTTGGGGGGGGTTAGGGGTTTAGGGTTTGGTGGGTTTAGGTTTATGATTTAGGGTTTAGGGTTTAGGTTTGGGGTTTAGGGGTTTAGGGTTTAGGGCTGGGGGTTTAGGAGTTAAGGGTTTAAGGTTTGGGGTTTGGGGGGCTTGGGATTTAGGGTTTAGGGTTTGGGGTTTGGGGGGGTTTGGGAGTTTAGGGTTTAGGGTTTGGGGTTTGGGGATTAGGGTTTAGGGTTTGGGGCTTAGGGTTGAGGGTTGGGAGGGGCGGGTGGAGGTTTAAGGGTGTGGGGTCCTGGACCAAATAGGCAACCAGGGTCGTTGATTGAGTTTAGAGTTTTGGAGAAAGCTTCAGGCCGCAAAGGCCAGTCCCTCCATGCAAAGTTTTGCAATCAGAGATTGTAGGTTTCCTGCGCTGTGTTGAGAACTTGAATCAAGTGAGCATAATGGGACGCGTAGTAAATAGCTGGGTTGCTATCTATTGGTAGCTTCATTGAAATTTCTTAACCGTCGCTAGGAAACATTTTTTGGTTCAGAGCCCTGTGTGAGCAGCTGAACGTAAAGAGAACCACTAGGAGTTTGGGTAACCCCGCCCTCCAACACAGAACTCTCAACATATCATCTGATCATAACAGCTGTCAAAATCCTCTTGAAGTCCATTCCTTAATAATCCCAATGAACATGGGCACAATCATGCATTCAAGCTTTTTGATGTTTTTTTTTCCATCTGCTTCTCCATGCCGGATAACTAGCCAACACACAATCACCGTATCGACAACTTGCGGTTTGTTTAGGGTTTAGGGTTTAGGGTTTAGGGTTTAGGTGTAAGTGAGGAATGAAGAAACGGATCCCTAGCCTAGCTCCTAGATAGATCCCTCAGTGCCTTCATTCCCTACTAAACCCTGAAACCTAAACACCAGCAAGTTAACCGTAAACCCTTGGACTCTAGATATCCCCATGGGCCCCGGATCTCCATTTCATCATCAATACGCTTTTTCATTTGGCCGTTCGTTCTTTACCCAAACCCTAACCCCTAAAACCTAAATCCTAAGATTTAAAACATAAACCCGAAGGATTAGGCATCTGAAGCTGGAGGCAAGGACAATATGGGAATATATTGGGGCAGTATAGGGATAATGGAAAAGAATGGAAACAACAGTATTTGACATCAATTAAATTACTTGTGCTTAGTTACGGCTTGTTGTTTTCCGTCATGAATCCCTGAGGGTCCAAGGACCCAAAACCCAAAAAATAGGGTTTTAGGGCCCGAACGCTATAATATGAATGGTATTTGGGCCCTAAAACCCTTTTATTTGGGTCCTTGGACCCTAAACCCTAAACCCTAAACCGAACCCCATTATTTGGGAAGTCCTGCTGATGTGAGGAGTGCTACAGCACTTGTCCACGAAACCGCGTTGGTCTTCCATGGTAAGGCTGGGTCAGTCTGCCGGGTTGCTGTTAAGGATTTTTTGAATTAGTTTAGGGTTCAGGGTTTAGGGTTTAGGGTTCAGGGTGTAGGGTTTAGGGTTTAGGGTTTAGGGATTACTAAATTAACCCTAGGGCTCCAGTTACCTAAATAATGGGTTCTAGGTTCTATATACCCTATAGCTTCATAGCCCAGTAGCCTACTATTTAGGTAACTGGGAGCCCTAGGGTAAGTTACTATGAGAAGGAGACCTTGTTAATATTTACGGTTTAGGGTTTAGCGTTACTATATGCCCAGATTATGGTAACTTAAGCTCCCGAACTGCAACCCAGTTTCTTCATAATGTTGGCGTGAGGGGAGTTTAGGGCCTCAAACTCGTACTCCCTAAGGGCCCAAGGACCCAAATAATAGGCTTTTAGTGCTCAAATACGATAGTATGAATGGCATTTGGGCCCTAAAGGTCCTTGGACCCTCAGTGACTGCTTTTCAGTGTGGTCAGCTTTCCAAGGCCCCAAGCCCCAACGCATCTGGCAGACGGTTTTAATCACCTCCTTCTCATGGTGAGCCTCCCCCACTCCCCCGTAAAGATAGGTTTAGGGTTTAGGGTTTAGGGTTTAGGATTTAGGGCTTAAATCTTGCAACAAGTGCCTAAAGTCCTAGGAATCACCGTAGTTTAGGGCCCTAGGTGGTGCAAGATTTCCTCCATCAATAGTTTTGCCATATTTGAGATGTTTTTCCTAGGGGTGGTGGGTGGGTGGGGGATTAAAGTTTGGGGAGGGGGATTAGTTTGAGTGCTGGAGCTCTTGGCTTCTCAGGGTCTTGTGGAGTTTAGGGTTTAGAGTCCTAGCTGTCCAGTGGGCAAACAAAAACATTATGGGTGCTGTCAACCCGGGATAAGCCACAGGTAAACACCTTTTAAAGCCCCAGATGCAGGGCAGCAGGGGGACTAGTGTCTAAGTATGTTGGATTAGGATCTAGGCTCCAATGCAAAAGTATGACGACTTTTCCTGTTTCCTACTATTCATGTCTTACATCTCGCAAGACTTCTTTACGCAGAGTTGCTATATTGTAAGTCTCAAAATGTCCCACTAAACCCCAAACCATATAAGAAATAAACCCTAAACCCACACCCAGAACACTGAACCCTAAACCCTAGACCGTAATCTGGGTGTATTGGCCGTAAGCAGCCATGCAGGCATCAGTGCATCAGCAGTTTTGTCATCATATTCGCTAATATGAAGAAGGGTTAAGTTATCGGTTTATGGTAGGTGCATATGGGGTTCTTTTGGAATCTGACGAGTGTATATACCAAGTAAATTTTGCAGACCGCAAATTCAAGCCATAGGTTCCATGGCTCTATCTTCCTAAACCCAAAACCCTGGGATTTAGGCCAATCTCCCAAAAAACAGAGCCTGGGAGGTTGCGAGTGAAGAGCACCCTGCCTGCAAAAACTTTGGGATTCAGTTTGCCAAGAGTTTGGGGTTTAGGGTTTAGGGTCGGGGGACTCCTGGGTATATCCAACACTTTGGGTTCTTACCCCTAAGGTTTATTACCTTGGGTTCTGGGCCACAAGTAGCCAATTTTTCCCATGGCCTAGGGATCCAAAAACCCAAGGGTACAAAATCTGAAGTGTACAGAGTAACATTCCCATGATGAGTTTAGGGTTCAGGGTTTAAGGTTGAGGGTTTGAGGTTTAGAGTTTAGGGTTTAGGATTTAGGGTTTAGGTTTGGGGTTTAGCTTGTAGGCTCTAGGGTTTAGGCAGCGGCCAATCCCTGGAGATAAGCTTGATACCAAAAAATCCGGCATGCTCCGAAGTACCTTGTTTGGTATAAGCAGTTTTGGCATCAGTGTGGGTGTAATCCTGCTCTCCCATGTACCCTAAACCCTAAACTAGGGTTTTGGGTTTAGGGCGCAGTGACAAGGAGTTTCTTACAATAGTCTTTAGATAGATACTCCGCAAGCGGGAGCCCTGGTATCCCTGCGGTTTTCAAGGGCACCCGTGGGTTGAGAAACCTGCATAGGCTTCATTGTTTGCGTCCCCCTGATCCTTGGAACTGCCCCAGGAACAGTCTATATTAGGGGTCCTATGAAGGGCTATATATAACCATGTTCTAGTCATTATCCAACTGTTACTGAGTGGGGGCAGTATCCAACCTATACCCATCCTCTCAAGATGAAGGTAGCTCCTCGAAACTGAGGTGCTTAGCATGGGGACCTTCAAAGGAAGACATAACATGCTGACAAAGTACTCCAGCTAACAACCGCTCAAGCCGTCGATAGGGGGTCTCCCAGTAGAATTCACGTGCCACCCTAGGTCCCCCTCTAAACCCTAAATTATGAACCATAAGCCCAAGGGTTGTAGGGTTTGGCGTTTAGCGGTGGCGGGGCGCAGGCAAGCTGGCATGCGCATGGCAGCCGTAAAAGCGCATGGTCCCATCCGGATTACCGCTTCCAGATAGCCGGCCACCCAAGGGGTCAGTCAGTCTGATGAGCTTGCTGAGCGCGCAAGACGAGGCTCCGTCTCAGTTGGAGCAGGTAGGGTTTTCACGACTGCTTCCTCCCAGGTTTGGTATGCAGTACGTGTTGCCGTTATGCCAAAGGCGTGAAAGGACCATAAAGGACCCTCCCGTCCCTCAGGCAGCGCGGCTTTACCTTGTGAGGTTATTGCCTGTTGGCATGCCAGCTGAATTGCGGGTACGCCTGCAGCAGGCCCGCGGCGGCCCAAGCGAGGCAAGTTCACTCGCACCACGCCTGCCCTGTATGTCACAAGGACTAGTTTAGGTTGCTTCTGCAGGACCCTAGGCGTGCCAGAAGCTCAGGTTGGAGCTTCTTCTGCGCGAGGCCTCGAAATTGTGCACGCGTTTGGACATTGGCCTCGCGCACATGCACCCTTCTTTCTGATGCTAGGCTCCTTTACCCCATGCTGCCTTAGCCTTACACCGCATAAGACCTCTGAGGAAAGACCCGACAGCTTAAAACTCAGTGCTCCGCATGGGCCGGAGGCCTCAAGCTATAGTTGTGGACGTTAGACTTGCAGGCGTGCCCATGATATGGGTATATGGTATTACGGTATATCTTTCAAGGAGCCACAGTGTAAGCATTCCCAACGGTAACACTGGAATTCATCCTTACGGAATCCTGGCTAAGCACTCCCCAGATTTCTCTTCTGATCCCCAGGTATCCCTACAATCCCCTTTAGCTAAACAATTAGCAATGTCAAATAAGCGGCCTTATTGGGATCCCTGATATGTGACCTCTACAGTCCTTCAACCCCAAAGCAAATTCCCAAAACAAGGCCCTTAACCCTCAACGCATACATTTTTGAACCCTAAGCTTTAGCCCCTACGCCCCAAACCCCTAAACTCATGAAATTCCTACATCTCCCTTTAAGGGGTCCTTCAGCCTGGATTTTTACCCCTTAGGAAGGGCTCCTGGAGGATTTCCTAGCTCCAGGTGGGCCTTTTAGGTTGTAGGGTTTAGGCTCTAGGGTTTAGGCTTTTAGGATGTGGTCACGGCATAAGATCCTTGCTGGTGTGGGATACACCCAATCCGCTCGCATCGGTGCGTAGCAGTGAACCCACGCCATGACCACCCTGAGTTCAAGCAATTAGGGTTTTGTTCCTAAAGCCCCAGGCCCGCAGGCCTTCGGAGGGATTCCAGGGAGGTCCCAGGGACGTGAGAGCAAAAACCTCAGGGGTGTAGTTAGGGGTGGAGAGGGTGTAGCAGGTCAAGCCATGATACTCTGCCCCTCCTTTCCAAAAACCGCTATCAATGTTAAATTAATTAACAAACCCCCTTATGTTGTTCTGGAGGTTTATTGTAAGGGGGTGTGGGGGGGAACATTGTTAGGTGGGTTTATTGTTAGGTGGGTGGGGAGGGGAGAACATTGTTAGGGGAGTGGATTGACATCATTGTGATACCTAGTCCTCTTATCATTCCCATCACTATCTCTAGCACTATCCTCAAGTTATGGCCAGGTCATATAGTCCCGGTTAAGCAGATAGAATATGGGGTATATGGGGATCTTATCATAGTATACCCAAAGCCATATTGGATCTACTGAAGATAAGAGCTTCCGTAGGAGGGCCCCGACAGGGTGCCATGGTGGCGGTAGTCGCCCAGCTTTACCCGGGCTCCATGACGCTTTTTGCCGCTCACGAAGCTCGGGCAGCTTCGGGCTCCGTGTGGCGGTTGTCGGGCCTTCAGCTAAGACTTTAGGGTGTTGGGTGTCGGGGTTTAGGGTTTAGGCGCCTCTCCCCCGGCCCCAAATCGTATGCCCTAAGCCATAAAGGGCTAAACCTCAAACCCCCACCCCTGAATCCTAAGTCCTAAGTCGTAAAAATACCAATCCCCGTCTTCTCAAGGCAATCTGCTGAACTCGTGGCCGCTTGGGAGGTGCCCGCGCTTAGCAGAGGTCTTTCCTAGTGTGGGGGTTCAAGGTTTATGGAAAATGAAATGGAAACTATTATTTAGGGTTCCGGGATAATGGAAAATAGAATGGAAACTTCTATTTAGGGTTTAGGGATAATGGAAAATATGACGGAAAGCTCTGTTTAGGGTTTAGGGCTTAGGTTTTTTGACTCTTCTATGTGAAGATTCATGGCCTTCAGCAACTGGGCTTGTAATCCCAACTATAACCTTCCTGATTGGACTCATGTGGGTTCGGTTAGAAGTCATGAAGTCCGGGTGACCATAGGGGCACATACAAGGTAGAGCTTGGCAGAGAAAGCACACCTGGATTCAGGGCACACAGTATGGGCCCATACTTTGAAACCCAAAGGTTTACTTTCACCCGAACTAACATGGAACTCCAACGGGATCCTACAGGGAGGCCTAATCATTGCTAAGTCACCTTTAAAAAAAGGGGAACCCTTGAACCCTACACCCTAAAACCCTGAAATCGAGGGGCAGGTCCTAGCGACCCCATGATAATTGGAGTTCCATGTCACTTTGGGCCAAGGTAGTGTTCAGGGTTTACGCTTAACTGTTTTCAGTTGAGGGTTTAGGGTTTAGGGTAGGTTTTAGGGTTTAGGTTTTAGGGTCTAGGGTTTAGGCCTTAGGAATTGCTTGGATTTAGAGACCTTCAACAAAGTGCCTACAGGCCTAACCTTATCCCAAAACCGCCGGGCAAAGTACCCTCAAACCCCTAGAAATAGCCCACAAGGCCATTATTCTACATATTTTTGGGGTTCAGACGCCTTAAACCATCCTGAACCCTAAACCCTATTTGGGGTTCACGTACCCTAACCTCCAGTGATGGGAAAGGTTCTCATGTTGATAGTGGAGTGGGTAGCAGTAGCAGCTCAAGTTTTCGAGGAGATGCTCGATGTGAGAAGCTCGGGGATCTCCTGCTGCGAAATGCAGTGGCTAGCAATGTGCGCACGCAGCGCCGTGCCGTTCTGCAGGTTCGTGTGTCAGCGCTTGAGCATGACATGGCCAACGTCAAGGCCAGCCCGAGCTGACTGGGTAGTCTCACCTTTTTCATTGTCGTACAGCTGAGAGAGATGTCTTGGCAATCCAGCCAGGACAACTGAGGCCTGTCGTTTGAAACAGGCACCACACTACAGCGGGGTTCGTCCCCTGGCAGTGAGGTGAATTTCTGGACACTCACATGGTGCAGTTGACCTCGAACTCACTACAATCGCGATTTCGGACATTGGCGGCGCATGGCATATTTTTAGGTAGGCTTCTAAGGTTTGTGATGTTTGTTTTTGTGCACGGAGGGGGGTTACCAATGTCTGGAGATTGACACAACAATCTAGGTGCCCCAGTAGTACCCTTTTTCCCTTCTTATTTTGGGGTCTCTTTATTAAATCTGAACATGAGGAAAGAGGGTACCCTTATTGTTATGGGGTTCGTGGGGAACCTAGAAATTGCAAGCTAACTTAGCCTAAAAGTTGCCGTAGGGCGAAGGTATTGCGGTTAAGGGTTTTTAGGGATTGAGGGATTCAGGGTTTAGGATTTTGGGTCTAGGGTCTAGGTTTCGGGTTTAGGCCTCAGTTTCCATTCCATTTTCCATGTTCTTCTCCATTTGACTCTCCATTATAGGGGATAATGCTAGATAACCCATTATCCCTAAACCCTAAACCCTAAACCCTTAACCCAAACCCTATCCCTAAACCCTAAACCCCAAACCGTCATAGCCCTTTATCGTGGTTTCGTTGTGTCCCTGGAGTCCCGGGCCCCCCAATGCTATTGAACCTCAAGTTTAGGGTTAGGGGTTTAGGGTTTAGGGTTAAGGGCTTGTCGACGCTGAGTAGTGTAACATGCCTACACAGCCAAACGGTAGCTTCGCATTGTGTTGTGAGAGTAATTGTCTTGAGAGCAGGTTCCCGTTCCAAGCTTACCCCAAAGCCAAACCCCTAGACGCCCGAAGCCCTCAACCCTTAACACAGTAACCCTAAACACCCCAAACCCGAAGGTTTAAGTGGAGCGCAATCTGCGATACCCCAAACCCTAAACCCTAAGCCTTACTTGAACCCCAAAAGTATGTAGAATAGTGGCCATTTGCCATTTTTTGTGGCGTTGGGCCATCGTTTTAACTATTGTTGGGGTCCAGGTAACCCTGAACCCTAAACCCTCAGCATGATTTGTCTCCAGCGCGGAAGGTTCGGCACCTCATGAAGAAGAGTTTGGTTGTCAGAGCCTCATGGTTTGTGTGCAGGTTATACCCGTTAGATAAATGAGGTATGCGCCAGAATCTAAACTCCTTAAAAGGGATGATAATTATAAGGGAGTATATAGGAGACTGCAACAGGGGCTATTACGGGGGATACGAAGAGTTTAGACTATGGCTCATATAGGGGTGCTATATGGGTCATGTATCCGTTGTCGGGTGGGGTTAGGGCTTAGGATCTATAGTGTAGGTTTAGGTTCGCGTGTAGGTTCACGGTTCCCTGTTGTTTTGGGGTTGGAGGTTCCGAGAAGTTGATTTGTTGTGTCTAGGGACCGCCAAGAAAATGACACGATAAAAAAATGACAACCCGGATCCGCCGAGGCCCCAAGCACCCCACATGTAATTGCAATTTAGAGCCCCAAGACGCCAATGATCATCGCGCAAGGGGGATCCCCAGCGACGCAGCTTCTCGCTTTGAAGACCGAGGGTGCCACACTTGTCCCCTGACATTGCTGGCTAGGGCCCGGGTGCTGTGATACATAGGTCACCAAAAGCGGTTCATGACATGATCTTGAGAACCCTGGGATAGAACCTTCGAATTTCAAGCCGCGATTGCAACCAACTGCCAGGTAAGTGATATTTCGCTTCGCGATGGTGAACACCCCAACATAGAGTAAGATTGTGAGCTCCTCTTGGGTATAGCGACAGTAATGTAAAGCAATGATAGAAGCTTATGTGGTTAAAGCGCCAAGCTCTAAGCCCCGAACCCCAAACCCTAACCCCAGACCCTAAACCCAAAGCCCAACACCCTAAACCCAAAGCCCTAAACCCTAAACCCAAAGCCCTAAAACCTAAATCCAAGGCCCTCAACCCAAAATCCTAAACTAAACCCTAAACCCACAAAAAGTCCTAATCTGACTTGGTTCAACCACCAACAATGATGTTTCAGGTGGCCTAGAGTCGAAACTTTTTAAAGGGCGGTTATATGGGGGATTATAGGGCTTACTTAGAGTTTAGGGTCTAAATTCCTTAACGCGGGTTATATAGGGCATTTTATAGGGGGCTACTCTGGGGGTTAGTAAGGGGGATACTAAGTAAACTAGGAGTTTAGACAATGGCTCAGGTGGCCTATCAAAAGCTCATGCTGGGAGCCTCCGGGCTACTGGGCCTCCAAAAGGTTTAGGGTTTAGGGTTTTTGGGGCCTAGACGGCTTTGGGGGGTCAATGCTCATGACCCTAGATCCTGCACCCTAATACCTGATAAACTCTAGCCCATAATCCCTAAATTTCAACCCTAATCCCTAAACCCTAAGAACTATAAACCCTAATACCTGAACCCTGAACTCACACGTTGTGAATTTCCGGTCTGCGGTGCTTAGGGCACTGAGGGGTTGGGCAATGCGGCTTACGTAATATAGGGGCCGAAATAATTACCAATATTTTGGTTCCATATAACATTCCTTGTATAATTATAGTATAGGGTACCTCAAATGGACCTCAAAATGATGTTGGTAATTTTTTAGGCCTCTGTAGTATCTGGAGTTGGTGGTTTCCCGAAAAATTTAGGGTTACCTTCTTGGGGGGGCCTATAATGAGGATTGTCGTATTTTCGGGTGTATATTGGGGTCCCTCCATTTTGGGAAACGATTATTTCTTGTTACCTTAAGATTTTCAACTGGGATAGCAGCAGCGAATCTCGGGTGCGTGGATGTTTTAGGATTATGGGCAAGGTAATTGCGGCGTCAGTGCTTCTTATTGGTAGCAGGGCAATCGTAATCCCGTTTGAAAGAGGAGCCGCCAGTTGCCAGTAGATGGATGTTTGTGCCATGTCTTCATGGAGGCACCTACAGTGTTTTCGGGGAGGTTCGTTTTCAAATAGTCGCTGCATAAAGCCCACCCTTCTTCTCCCGCTTGAGCTATGCCTACATCATGAGGCTGTCCGAAGTCACTTCCTTTGGTTTAGGGCCGATAAGTCACCCTCGTCCACACAGATTTCCACGAAACACCCGAACCCGCCTAGTGCTTGTAGCAGAAGCTTCTTTGCACGCAAGTGCCCGTCCCTCCAAAGACCCCCTTTTGTCTACCCTTCTTTCATGATTATCGCTCCATCTTCTCACGCTAAACTCTAAACCCTGAACTCTTTTGCTAGCCTGCGAGCTAGCCAAAGTCTCATGTGCGTGCTCTAGAATACCTTCATCCCTTTTCTATTACCCTACGTGCTAGGCCTCAAGCCGGAGATGAACTCAATCCAAGGAAGACCGTGCAAGCCCAAATAATCAGCATTCATATGTGCTGCTATTTCTTACATGCTGAAGTATGGGCTGCTCTTAAAAACCGTAGTCTAGGACTGGAGCAGTTGTCAGGACTTGGAGCAGTTGTCACACAAGCATTGAAGGCTCCTTTATGTTGACCACGAGAGGTTCCGTGGACGTTTTCTTCATGTGTACAGCACTAGGTAAGACGGCACCTGTACTTGTCACTGACATGCTAGGGTTGAGGCCTCTAATTACACCCTGAACAAGGCCTCAACCTAAATTTTCTTACAGACAACCCTGGCCTGAACCCTGAATCGGCAAAGCATTCCCTGAGCCCCCGACATCCTTCGATACAAATCCTAAGCCTAAAGCGCCCAAACCCTAAACCTTCAACCCTAAATGGCCACAACCCTGACACCTAGAACTCCAACAAGGTGTACGGGGCCAAGTATAGCAGCATGTACTTAGGCACCCTAAGGGTCCAAGGATCCAAATAATAGGGCTTTAGGGCCCAAATACCGTACATATCATAGAGTATTTGGGTCCTAAAATCTTTTTTTGGGGTCCTTGGAATCTCAGGGCAAGTATGTAAGTAGGAACGGGCTTGGGCCGAATGTATGTACTCCTGGAAACAGGTCCCTGGTCCATTTCCATCTGGCGCCCGTGGTGCCACCCACGCGGCCTCCCTCAGCGCCGCCAGCGGTTCCAGTGCCGGTGTCTAGGTACACCAGTAGTACCCTTTTGCCCTTTTTTTGGGGGGGTCTTCTTATTGAAGCTAAACAGTAGAAAAAGGGTACCCTTATTAGTAATGGGCTACTGGGGAACCTAGGTGTTGGCGCCGGAGGACGGCGGGCAGGCTAGCGAACCCCTTCGGGAGCCAGGCGCCGCCTCAAGGTTTGGTAAGCGAGGGAGAGTTTTTTTAGATTTGATGGACACAGCGGTGTGTACTGCAACACGATAAGTTCGTTTTCACTTGGGTCCTTCATGCAGGATGTCCATACACCGCAGTGATGGCAGAAGGGTAAGGTTTATTTGGATTCATTTCTAGTTTGGAGGCATGGGGCTTGAGTATTGAGTGTGCGAGGTGGGTGGGGGGGGGGGGAACGGTACCTGTTGTGGGTGTGCGCTTGTGGCGTGATGTTACAGGCCATACAGTCTTGGACTGTGCCTTGCTATGAGGCCACCGATTCATTTTTATGGCTTCTTGTTTCTAGTTCTTGAGACCTGAACAGGGAGAAAGCCTTGTAAGAACCAGATAGGCGTCTATGATTTATTGATAACCTCTAGCACTTCATTAGATAGCTTTAATGTTTCATAATATTCCTACCTCGCTGACGACAGAAGGGACGAGGATCACAGGATTCGCAGCCAGTCACAGTGGATATGGGCAGACGTCTGCCCTTTGGCTTTTGGCCACAGAAAGATATGGGGCTGATACAGACACAGGGTATGGGCGTTAGAAAGTCAAAACGACCAGAATGGTGGAGATCAAATAGGGAAGATGACAGATGAAGTGGAATCTCAGCCTTCATGGAGCAACATGGTGAGATATTGGGGTTTACTGGATCTTTTCGGGGATGCTGATGCCATTTTACATATATATTCCTCATTCATGTAGTAAAATCAAAGTTGAAAGTTACATCCGACAATGACCCAGAACAGAAGTCCGGCCCCATACCTCAGCAGAATCCTAAACCCGAAGCCTGTTACCGCACTTGACCATGAAGCGGAGTGAAAGATAAGCTTTTCCGGATGACCTTAAGTAGGATCCTCATAACCTAGGGCTAAAAAGGTACCCCTTTTGGGTATAGCTTAATTTCATAAAGACCTCAGGACCACAAAAAGGGGAAGAGAGCTTACTCAACACCCCACTTGAGACCATCTGTCCCTTAAAGGCTTATTGACTATCTGTCATAATTGGGCTTTAAGGCGCTAAATCGCAGGAGTCACTGCTTCTGCCTTTTCATCAAGAAGCCCAAAGGAGTCCAAGTCTAAGTATCTATGCAGCAAACCCTACATCCTAAACCGTGTTTAGGTGATCAAGGTTGCTTCTCAAGCAGACTTTCCGATGCTGGCACGATCAACTTTAGATCTGCAGTGGCAATCAAGCTGGTAGAGCAGGCTGATGGCCTGTCTATCACCCTAGTTCCCAAAGCCCAAACTCTAAACCCTAAACCCTGAACCCTAAACCGCACTGCAGTACTGAGGGGGAGTACGAGCATGCCGCAAGGACTTGCTGCGCTGATTTGATGGAAAGGCGTGGCCACACAGCTGAAGAAGTTGACAGGGTCAGGAATGCCCACTGCTGGCCAGAGATTGCGGATGCATTGCAGTCTAGCTGGCTAATCTTCAAGTCGGCTGGAGTCCGGTTTCGGCAAAGGGACGACAGCCTTGCAATCGTCACCATACACGCCAATGAGGGGTACGACACGAGCTACCAGGCCCCTTCCGGAGCAGATGCAGACAAAGCAAGGAAAGCCTCTGCCCAGACCCCTGGGAGGATCTAAAAATTAGATCCCTTATATAGACCCATTATAACCCCTATATAATCCGTATATAATTTCCACTATGGTTCTAGGGGATCTAATTTTTAGATCCTTTTGGGGGTCTGGGTGAGAGCATGGCAGGCTGGGCGAGGAAGGCGTTGGGCGAGGTGGCTTCCATCTCGAAGTTGTTAATCGTCCGGCTTAATCTGGGGGTTTCCCAAAATTAGGGGTACCTTTTTGGGGGTCCCCAGGGTTTAGGGTTTAGGGTTTAGGGTAAGGGGTACCATTTTGGGGGTCCCAATAATAAGGACTATAGTATATTGGGGTCTATATTGGGGTACCCTAATTTTTTTGAAGCTACCATCTAGACCCTAAGGCTTCAATCCCAACCTGTACTGGTGTCTGCACCATGAAACCTCAGCATTTGGCTTCAAGAACCTCAATACTGGGGCTGTAGGTACCAGCTGCCAAACCTCAAAGCCCGATCCTTTGTTCACATAATCGCGTGGGATGAAAACACAAAAGCCCTAAACCACCAACCCCTAAATTCCACACCCCAAACCTTGAAACTTCAGTGCCTTGACCCCCTACACCACAAAGCCCTAAACTCTACGCCCCAATCCTCGGATGCATAGCCCCTCAACCCATTCAACTCCAAACCCTAACCTCTGACTAGGTACCCCAGTAGTACCCTTTTCTTCCTTTTATTTGGGTCTCCTTATTAAAACAGAACAGTAGGAAAAAGGGTACCCTAATTATTTAGGGTTTACTTGCGAATTTTTGCTGACAATGGCAGGTTCTTCTCTGAAGCGCCGATTGGAGGAGGAGGCCCCGCATCCGGGGTCAGACGTACGTCCGCCGACAGGCGCCCGTGGGGTGCTGGGAGGGGATGAGGGTTTAGGGTTAAGGGTTTAGGGCTTAAGGTTTAGGGTTTAAGGTTTAGGTTTTAAGGTTTAGCGTTTAGGGGGCGTTTTTAAGGGCTTGTTGGAGATAGGCAGGGATTGTATAGGACAGTATAGGTTTTCAGAGTTTAGGGTGTCAAAAATTTAGGGGTCTCGATATTTTGGTGCCTGTATGGTAAGGATCTGCGTGGGATATCGTAGGACAGTTATAACCCCCCTAAGGAGTCACACCTGCAGGACTGTGGGACCTATCATCGGTTCTGATTGCAGATATAAGGCATCTACGCCTACTCCATCTGTTTCCCAGCTTCTGCAAGGACACGACCGGAGTGTGCAGGATTTAAGGTCCAGGTAGAGGCTTTAGTGATAGCAGCTCAGGGATTAGGATTGATGGTTTGGGGCTTAGGGCCAGGGATAGGAGACTTGAAGTGTCGGATTCTAGGCTGCTGGCTGAACCTTAAACCCCAAACCCTAAACCCCCAAATCCTGTGGTTTGGGTTCTGTGGATTCTGCTTAGATGTTAAGGCGCCAAGCCTAAACTATACATGAACCCAAGGGAACCCCAGCCTTTGCTACCTAAAGCGGTTTGCCCCCTAAACAACATGCAGTTTAGGGTTTAGGGTTTAGGGGTTTAGTCCCTCCAAACACTGCAGCTGAAAAGGGTCTTGAAGCGTCCATTTTCTTTTCGGGGGTCTGCCACGTGAACTTCTAAATCCACGGCCCTTGGAGGTAAGCAGGAAAGTGTAACTGAAGCACAGAAGAACCCAAACATGGAGCCATACGCCTACGAAAACCCTGAGAAACCACCCTGAACCCGCAACAAAACCCTAAACCCGAAACCCTAAGCACAGGTATTTCACGTACAGCCAACACGGTCTTCTCAATGATTTCAGAGGGAAACCCGCTTGCTTGGAACTCTCCACTTACGAGCCTGCACTAATACTCAAGCATCTAAACATGAATCCTACACCCGAAGCCCCACCTAGCCCCAGCGCCTGCATTCCAAATCCAAAAGTCCATAAATCACAAATCCTAGAGTCCTACCTGGACCCCAAAAGTATGTAAAATAATTGCCTTTATGTCTGTTATTCTGGGTTTAGGGCGATTATTTTACATACTTTTGAGGTCTACGTAGGCCCTAAACTCCCTCAGCGGCCTGAGGGTCAGCTTGCAGGCACTCTATCACCGCAGAGGCCGCCTCTTGCGTGTGAGACGCAGGCGACTGTGAACTCCAGCTGCAGATAAGTCCATAGCGGCTCCAAGGCTTAGGGTTTAGGGTTTAGGGTTTAGGGGTCAGGACTTGGGGTTCAAGGCTTAGGGCTGTGTGGTTTTTGAAGCCCGAAACTAACCCTGAACCCTAGCCGCAAACTCATTTGAGGCTTCAGGGTTTAGGCTTTGGGATGGAGGGTTGAGGGGCTAGGCTAGGTGTCAGGGCCCTAAACCTTAAACTCTTTGAGGATATTGAGAGTTCGTGTACCTTCTGGAACTCCTGGTCAGGGATGTGCAGAGCCTGGGTTCTTCAGCACTGAACTTCACAAACCCTCAACCCTTAAAGCCTAAAAAGCCCAAACCCTGAAACCTTCAATCCCGAACGGTTAACCCTATAAATCCTAAGGCCTAAACCCAAAAGCTCCAACCAAAAACCGCTGACCCTCTAAATCCTATTAGGCCTAAAGCCCAAAACCCTTCAACCCTCAAACCCTTACACTTCGACCTGCCAGCTCAAAGTTGCGTGGCCCAGGATCGCAGGTTGGATTGGGAATTGAAATGCCCTAAACCCTAAACCCTACAACGTAAACCCCAAATCCTAATTATTAAATGGTAGTATAGGGTTTAGGGTTTAGGGCCCTAAGCCCTAAAGCCTAAACCCCAAACCCTAATTTAGGGTTTAGGGCCCTAAACCCTAAAACCTAAAATCCTAATTATTCTATTTTAATCAGAGGATCGCAGGAGGACACCTCCTGCATCAGCAGGCTCTTCTTCGCGACTTGGAGGCCGACTTTAGCAGGATTTGGGGAGGTTTCAAGGTTCTGAGGCTAGGTCTAGGGTCTTGGGCTTAGGCACCGGAACTATTTTTTGGTAGGTTCCCTATAAATTCTATATTGGGGTTTATAGTGGGAGGTTTTCGGCCAACAGGGTTGGGGCTCTAGGTTGAGGGTTGCGGGGTAAGTTTAAGGGCTTGAGGGTCTAGGGTTTAGGGTTTTAAGGTCTGGGGTTTAGGGTTTAGGGCTTTAGGGTCTAGGGTTTTTAGGTTTTTGGGGTTTAGGGTTTTAGGGTCTAGGGCTTAGGGTTTTGGGATCTAGATGTTGGATGATTTTGGGGTTTTAGGGTTTAGGGTTCAGGGCTTCGGCAAGGTTTGCATTTGGGCTTGAAGGTTAGAGATCTTGCGCCACCTCAGGTACCGTGTCAGTGCCCTGGGAAATACATCTGTATCTACACACGTTTCTGGCACCGCGAAATGCAATTTAGATAGTTCTGAGGCCTTAAATCACCAAGATCTCCCCAAGTGCCAAAGGGTTTAGGGTTAAGGGCACCTTAGCGAGCTTATCCTAAACCCTAAACCCTAAACTCTAAATCCCAAACCTAAATTGACCTTAGCGAGCTTATCCAAATCCAGAAACCTCTCCCAAGAGTCCACATGTTAAGCGCCCGAAACCCTCGAACTGCTGTGGGCAGGCTCAGGGCCGATCGATCTATAGTCCCCCTTATGTAGATTAGGGTTTAGGGTTTAGGGTTTAGGGTGAATATGGCTTTGGGCATATTAGAATAAGATCCCCGTACACCCCATATCATATCTACTTTAGGGGGCTATAGCCTGTAGTCCTCTTGGGAAGTATTGTCGATTCTTATGGGGGATATGTAACCAACAGGACACATCCGCCTTAAACCTCCGGGGTCCTAAGCCCTTCTAACCAACAAGACCCAGCCTAAATTGACCCCAAGCCCGAAACCCTTCAAACCCATAAACCCTAAACCTTTAGTTCATGGCTCCAAACCCCGAAACCCCAAACCCCAAAGCATCATAAGCCCCTAGCCATGGAGGCCCAGGGCCTCAACATTTTGGAGCGCGAGCTCCTTGCAGACTCTGCGCCGGACGGGCTTTCGTTGAGATTCTAGCCGCAGTTTAGGTGCAGGGTTTGGGTTTAGGTGCAGGGTTTAGGGTTTAGCTTCAACCCTAAACCTTAAACCCAGAAGCAGCAGGAATAGCCAACACGAGCAGCAGCCGCTGAAGCAGCAGTATTTGGGGTGTGGGACCTGATGCCCACACGCTTTGAATGGTTTAGGGGTGCAGGGTCTAGCGCTTATTTATAGGTACATTCACAGCTTGTATGAACTATAGTATAAATTTCAATCCTTAAAGGGGTGTATTTAGGGGCTTATATGGGGGAGTATTCTGGGTTTATTACGGGGGATGCTAGGAGTTCAGAGTATGGCTCATATACCGGAAGCCTTGCTGGGAATCTAAGCTAAAGACACCTGGGTTTAGGCTTTACAGTCTAAACTCTGAAATCCACCCTAAACCCTAAACCCCAAAGCCCTAAACCCTAAACTGCCTCAAGACATGCAGCAGCCGCAGGACTTTCTCCTGGGTGTCCGCTTCTGCGGCTTGTCCTGTGAGTTAGGACGACCCCCTACCCTGTAGTCTTGGTATAATAGGAACATAAGAGGTCCTCCCATTAGGATTTAGGGTTTAGGGTGGAATAGGAATATACGAAGACCCTCATATATTCCTTTTTATCCCTGAGAATCACTATTAGGGCGGGGGGTCCACCTTCCCTATGTAAGAAGTTTGGGTGCTTTGGGGCTTGCAGGGCTAAGGGGGAGGGGTTTGGGGAATTTAGGGTTTAGGGAGGCTTGGGGTAAAGGGGGAATGTAGGGTTGAGGGGGTTAGAGGCTTGAAGGGTCGGCTTTACATATGAGCTATACTCTAAACTCCTTACAGGGGTCCTAGGCCAGTATATAAGGGGCTACTATAGGAGTTAGTAAAGGGGATACTAGGATGTTAGACTATAGCTCATATGGTTGTGTGGTCTTGAGTTCAGGGTCCTTTGGGTCAGAGCCTCTAATTACTCCTGCTCGGACGCTCATGAGAGGAAAGCCCTGCGCCGCTTAGGCCCCCTAGAAAGCTGCAATTCCTTGGCTTTAAAGGATTTCTTCCGCCAACAGCACTTACTTTTGATCATTGGGTTTATGACCCCATGGTCACATCATATCATGAGTTTCCGTACTGCCCCAGGGTTTCTGGGCAAGGTTTAGGGTTTCAAGATGGGTTCCCCCCAATCTCCCACACTGCATACTGGACTGTACAGCGCCCTTAATTCGGCTCATTTAGGGATCATTACGACTCATTCAGGCTTCCTGCGGGGGAACTTGCAGGGGTAGTTCGGGGTTGCACCGGAGCACGTGGGCAACAGTAGCTCCCAAACTCCTTTGAGCGTACAAGAAGATAGCAGCTGGTCGTTTCCAGCTTAGGCTGGCATATACTTCTATGTTTATACATACTCGTACATGCATATGAGTCAAAGTCTTCACTCCTTAAATGGGGTTACATAGGAGATCATATAGGGGACTACTTTTGGGGTTATTGAGGGGGATACTAGGGGTTTAGACTATAGCTCATGTCAATACCAGTGCATACGTGCATATAACCAAATTTCGATACTTAGTCCACGTATTTAGGTATCTACAACATCCGAGAATGGCTGAGGGCTTCATGAAACATAAAACTTTGACCTACTGTATCAAAGGCTCCTCAACCCGCAGCCCTTGTTTCTAGGTGTCTTCCTGAGAAGCTTACGCTTCGTTGCCGGGCAGCAGCAAGATCTTTGCGACACTCGGCAGTGAATGAAAGAGGTCTGTTGAGACTAGACTGGTGCCCTCTAGATACAAGTTGGGGTGTAAGTAAGCCTAAGTATGTTTGCATGTGGTCATCAGCCAAGATATATGCTTTTTTGTATCTACTGAAAATGCCAACGACGTCCACCCTCAACCTCGTTTTGAATGGAGTCGCTGTGAGGCTAAGGGATTGTCCCTGGGGGGCACTGGAGGGTACTTTTCCGGGCCTAGGTTGTTTTCGAGGGTTCACGTATCAAAACACCCTCATAAAGCCAAAACCCTCAATCTCTGCGGAAGTATGTCCACAAACAGGCATCCCCCTGATATACGCAAAATGGCTTCATGCTTGTTATAGGCTCTTTTTTTTCTCGGAAAGCCCCATATCTGTGCATATAGCACACAATTTACCCAATCCGTACGGCTTCCTCATGCAGGTCCTTGCATTAAGTCTGGGTTGAGGTTTAGGGTTTAGGGTTTATGGTTTAGGTTTAGGGTTTAGGGCTTAGGGTTTATGGTTTAGGCTGTCCAGCTATGAGTGACCCAAGGGAGAGAGCGCGCCACTGTCTAAAATGCTAGTATCCCCTTTAATAACCCCCGTAGTAGTCCCCTATATACTCCCACTTGAAGGAGTTTAGACCCTAAACCCAATATAATCCTTTTAAAGGAGTTTAGACTATAGTGCATGTAGCAGTAGGCAGAAGATGCATGCTTTGCGAAGAGTTCCTGTTTTGGGGCTTTCGAGGCCAAGACACCTGCTGTATGGGTATGTTTACCTGCGGCTTGAGTGTGGGACCCTAAACCCTAAATCCTCAACGCATTTTCTGGTAAAATGGGAAATGTCCGGAGGCCAAGTCATCTTACGCCTTATGGTCATGTCGTGAGTGGGGGTCCAAGTGCCGATGCGGTTTAGGGTTTCGGGTTTAGGGTATAGGGCCCAATAAGCATGTGCCTCCCAACACCTTATTAGAATGGACTACGATTAGCGGTCCCTGGGTATCCAAATATTGAGTACTTGGACCGTGCACCCGGAGCACTGTGCATGCCTAGACATCCCCAACTATCCCCAAATTTCCTGAGGTATTCCTAGGCCTAAACACTAAGCCCAAAACCCTAAATCCGCTACGTTAAACCCACTGCATTCCCGGTACAGTATGAGGAGCGCATCCAGCAAGCCTTCCTGTCCTTCGACGAAGTCCTTCTAATCCTGGCAGCGGCCCTAGCTTGTTGCGGTTTACGGTTTGGGGTTCAGGGTTTATAGGGCCTAAAGCTTCTCAGGGTTTAGGGTTCAGGGTTCAGGGTTTAGGGTTTACGGTTCAGGGTGTTTGCGGTTTAGGATTCAGGGCGCCTTAGGTCTGGGGAAAACACTTCCCTTCGGGCATACTTTTGAAACTCCTGCATGACCCTAAGCATCTTATGCCTTGGGATCATGGTTGTTGAGTATATGAAGGCCACGCACAGTTTTCTAGTACCATACAACCCTATACATGTAGTACCTAGATCGGGCTGTTTGGCGGCTTTGTAGCATTCATGTCCGAAATCTACGCAAGGGGCCTCAATATTAGCGTAAGGCTGAGGGTTCGTAGGGTTTACATTGTAGGGATACTACCCCAATAGTGGAGAACCACATGGAAGAACAAATGGAAAACAACATGGCACATGGAATGGAACATGGGGTTAGATAAGGGCCTATAGGGATGATTATGCATATTGTGGTGCTAGCATCCTTGTACGTATGACGATGGTAAGGGGTGACTCAGATAGTCAGGCCATTTTCCATTTGCGTTTCCGTTTGATTCTCCAGTATGAAGGGTAATCTGTTCCTATATATCCTTATAGAACCTTGTGTAGTACAAGTAGCATACCCTAAACCCTAAACCCTTCAACCCTAAACCTTTAACCCTAAACCCTAAACCCTAAACCCCTAAACCCCTAAACCCTAAACCCTAAACCCTGAACCCTAAACCCTATATTAAGCCATTATTCTATTGGCTCCTCTTCAGTAAGGCTCGGCTTGGGTCTGAAGTGATGGAGTTTGAGTCAGTGCCCATCTGACCCCTTTTATACTTTCCACCCTAAATGCTAAACCCTGAACCCTAAACCCTCAAGCCCATATAAACTTACCATTACTTAGGGTACCCAAATTTCCTTAAGTTTAAAATCTTAAAAACTCAAATGACCCCCCCCCCAAACCCTAAGTAATGGTAATAAATCCTCAAGCCCAGGACAAATAGAAATTATATGGGGTACAAATAACCGAAAGCAAAAGATGAAACCGCTCAAAACACCGCCGAAATTGCGGACACAAACCCTATACAATTTCTATGAACCCAACCTACAGCAACGCGGGACTGATGTAAATGGACCCCGGGGTCAGAATTTTCCTCCTTTGTGACGACCGTCACCCGACCTCACCCAAGGTAGTCGTTGTAAACCCTAAACCCTAAACTCTCGACATTGCCTTTTTCAAAGAGTTCGATCAGCAGTTTTGGTGTCCTGTCAGTGTGTAGGTACATGTCTCTGGGGAGGGCGATTCTTGTGGTGTACCTTCCTGCAGGACCCTTGTTCCCGCCACTCCAAACTTGACCAATGATCTCTCTCAGCCTTTTGCACACCTAACCTAGGGGTAATTCCCAAAATTAAGGTCCCATATACTCTATAACCAAAAGGGGGCCATAAGTTCGAGAACAACCCATTTACCGTGTTCAGGGTAGCTCGCCTAATTCTCAGGACGTAGAGTTTTCAGTCGCGGGTTAATAGCAGCTTTAGGCTTTTGGGCCTAGGATTCAGTAGCCTTGAGGCTTCCTGTTTCAAACCCTAACTATAAAATCTAGCAGCGCTTAGTAGGGAATGGAGGATCCTTGTAGGGCTCCCCAATATATTCCCTTATCATCTCAGTAGTACTCGACCGCTCCATTAGCAAGCAAACCTTGAACTCTACCAAGACCACTACAACCTAGACCTTTCCACACCTTCCCCAAATGAGCCATAATCTAAACTCCGGACAGGGGGGTATGCAGGGGATTCTATAGGGGAGTACTATTCGGGATATTAAGGGGGATACTAGCTGTTTCTACTAAGGCTCAAATCAACATGGAACCCCCAAAGTGCCTGATAAAGAATATTGCCCGGCTTTGTTGTCCCTAGCAGAAGGACCCTTTGTGAGCCCTGCTTGTTCCTCAACAGTCCTCTAATCCCTTCAGAATGTTGAGAGCGGAGTTGATCAAAATTGGACTCAATCGCGTCCTTAGTGGGACCTCCCGACAATCTCGTGGTAGTAAGTAAGGTCCTGAAAGCGGAAGCCTAAACCCTAAACTTAACCCAAATCCCCACACGGTGTATCTCTACGATCCCTAAAAAACTCCCTTACCTACTGCCAGGTTTGCGAGACAACCGTGCAGCAGGACGCTGGTGGGATAGATCCACTCAAACTTACTGGCTCTTAGCAGGGAATGTGGGATTATATTGTAGGGCTTTGGGGTTTAGGGTTTAGGGTCTAGGGTTTAGGGCTCAAGTTTAGGGTAGGGAATATGGGAATAAAGTATATAGGGTTATATACGGATTACATTCCCTTCTTCCTCATTAAGAACCAGTAAGTCAAAATCACGAAGTCGAGGATTTCTGATTTAGGGATGACGGTTGGCCATTGAGCCAAAGGGGGGTTAAGGGTCGAGCTCGGGCACTTCGGGTTTTTGGATCAAAGTTTCAGGGCAAGCCTAAGCCCCACATATATCCCTATATGTCCCTATATAGGGAGGCTTTGTGTGGCAAGGTTTTTTTGGGGATCTGACTTGTGATCGTTGGTGAGCACAGCCTGTTCAACCAAGGCCTTGACCAAGGAACATGTTGACTTATCTTTCTACAAGCAGGACGGAAAATGCCTCCATGGAACAAGAACACCAATTCCTGAAGCGACCCAAACCCGGAACTCCAAACCCCACGCGCTTACTCCTACATGAAATTCTAACCCCTGAGCTCAAAACCGTAGACCGTAATTTTAGGTAGGGGAAACCCAAGTCACAGACAGGGCTTTGCATGTTTAGGGTTTAGGGGTTTAGGGTTTAGGGGTTTAGGGTTTAGGGCCTCCGGAGGTTGATTTATGTAGACTAGATACAGCCGATCTTTCCTAACATGCCTATGCAGCCTGAAGCTACCCCAAAACCTGTCCCAAACGAGGGCCCAGCCTCCTAACCCTAAGCCCTACCATGAGACCACCCCAAGAAGAGGATCCAGCTTTAGATTGCTTAGCAGCCGTTCTGCCGCGGCCGGGCCAAGGCAAAACGCTGCGGCGAAGTGCTTTGGCTGCACTCATCAGGTTTCTTGAGGGTTTGGGCCTGGGGGTTTAGGATTAGGGTTTTTAGGGCTGTAGGGTTTGGGGACTGTTGCTTTTTTTTTGTTTTGGCGTTTTGGCGGTCTAGGGCATTTGACATTAGGGCTTCAGGGTTAGGGCGTGTAGGATGTTGAGTTTAACTTGGGCTTCGGTCTTTTGGGGTTTAACGGTTTTGAAGCTGTCGGTCGGCGCTGAGATGTCTGAGGATTCGGGTTAAGGGTTCATGACAGTGGTTGTGGGACTGAGGGGCTTGCATTCTCATGTTAGGAGTGATAGCATGCCTGGAAGCATCGCCCAATGTCCCCATGTGTAACTCCAATATACCCAAATGAAGTGAGCGTTTACAGTTTGAATGTCAGATCATACTGCTTCCGTACCAGCTGGGTAGGTGCATTTCGATTTTGTCCTCTAGCCCGACATAAGACTCCTACGCTCCCTACCCTCGCCAGGGAAAAGCTGAGCTGGCTATCTTTCGGATTGGAGGTCCCTTCTTGCAAATGCCAGGGTCCTTCTTTGCAGGACCTCCCAATGGGATATCCCAGCTTTGGAACACCCCAAATGCCTTTCTCAAGGCCCGAAAGTGCCTGGGTTCCTTTCCTCGTCGCCGAAACCCTAAGGGTCCAAGGACCCAAATAATAGGGTTTTATGGCCCAAACACCATTAATATTATAGTATTTGGGCCCTAAAGCCCTAGTATTTGGGTCCATGGACCCTTAGGGAATTGTTGAGGATTTGCGGAACTCCATCCTCATCGGTATTAAACACTAAGCACCCAACTCTAGGTCTTTAAACCACAAGCTCTGACACCGAAATCCTCAAATCCTAAACCCTAAACCCTGAGGCTCGGAGCTCTCCGCTCTAATCCTTAAAACTCCGGGAGCCCAGACCCCCTCAAACTCTAAGCTTAGGGTTTAGGGTTTAGGGTGTAGGAAGGGCAAAGCAAGTGGAAACTACTCTATAATTGGAAAAAGAGAAGGACTGTCATTGTCTTGAACTGTTTCATTCCTTGCTAACCTGCAGGTAAGTGAAGGAATACTGAACATTAGGGATTGAGAGCTTTGGGCTCAGAGAATGGAAACGAAACTGGAAATTACAATGTAGGTGTAGGGCTTCGAATGGAAGAGTTTAGGGAAGCTATGCTGGCTGGTTAATTGAAATCCTTCAAGCAGAGGTTTCCATACATAGAAACCTCACGAAGACATTTTATGTTGAGGGATTATGTACCAAGCTCGAAGGAGCTTAGGGCTTAGGGTTTCAGGTTTAGGGTTTAGGGGAATTTAGCCCAAAATTGCTTGACTCAGGTTATATAGGCGCTGAAATGCTAATCCCTAAGCCCTGAACCGCTGCAATAAGGATCCATTCCCCACCACCACCAAGGCCTTGTGGAGCTAGATGGTCTGGTCAAACTTATCGTTCAGGCTCGCCCAGGGCCCCTTGACCCTCTGGCAGGTTAAGGTGTAGGGCTTAGGGTTATAGTCCTCCTTAAAATAAGTAGATAGAATTTGGGGTATATGGGGATCTTATTATGATATACCCAAAGCCATATTCTATCTACTTAAGTGGGACTATAAGGATTAGGGTTTAGGGCTCAGGATTAGGATTAGGGGCTATAGATTTCTGGACCTAGGCGCAGGGCTGGGGGAGTTGGGGCTTCCGCGCCCCAAAGTAGCATGGAGCGCCAAAGAGAGCCTTGGCAAGACTACTGTCCTTTCAAAAGGGGGCTATCTGGGGTTCCATGTTAGTTTGAGGGAGTGTAGGAATATTGTTGCAGCACGCACTACTTTTCTTAAGGGGTTGCAGCTTAGGGTTTAGGGCAGAAGGTTCATGGTTTGTTGTTGTCCTGAAGTAGATCGTATCCGCTGCTTCCCAACCATCAAAAATGCCTTTGCACAAGCAGATAGATACGATTGATATTAAAAATCCAGCATGACTCCAAGTACCGTATACCTTGGGAATTACCCTAAGGGTCCAAGTACCTAATAATCATATACTTACCCAACACCCATACTTTAATTACTATTACCAAAAACCCCAGGTACCTAATTATTGGGTACTTGGACCCTTACGGTTATGGATTTAAAGGATTCCGGGGCCATGCAGGATCAAGAGTATCAACAGCAGAATATTGTGAGGTATGTGTCGGAGCCCAGATCAGACGACATGGCCTTTGGAGCGACCCCGAACGGAAATTCATTCCGTCTATGGGCTCTCTGAGGTAAAAATCACGCAACTCGAACAATCTATTTCTATTTCTTTCTTCAAGGACGACTATAGGGTCGCAGCAGGGCTGAGGACAGAAACTACAGTGACTTCACCCAACCTCATCGTAGTTGATGTTGCAAACGCGCTCAGATTTTGGTTTGAGATCAGATTGGAGGGTCCTGGGCCCCAAATAGTAACGTTTACGGTTTAGAGTTTCAACTGGGAATGCAAGCTTAGATAAGCCCACACTTCGTCATCACTCACATTGTCAGCGTCATCTTCTCCACATGATTTGGTAGTTTCCCAAAATAAGGGGACCCCAAGATAGACTCCAAAATACTTGAGTCCTTATTATGGGGACCCTCAAATGGTACCCCTTGTTTTGGGAAACCTCCATCAACCCTAAACCCTAAAACCTAAACCATTTGGGGCAACTAGCATTCCGCAGGGTTGAAGACGCGCCAGTCATGTAGCTGCCCCAAACCCTTAAGGGTCCAAGGACCCCAAAAAAAGGTTTTAGGGTTTAGGGTTTAAGGGTTCAAGGACCCAAATAATGGGGTTTTAGGACCCAATACCATTCATATTACAGTATTTGAACTATTTGAGCTCTAAAACTCTATTATTTGCGTCCTTGGACCCTTAGTAGTAAGGCTAGCTGTGCAAATCTTGGCCAAACTTATGGCGCTGGTATCAGCAAAAGCGGCGCAAGGAAGCCGCAATGCGGCATAACAGGCTGGTAAAAATGATACTCTCAAAAAGGGGGCCCACCTCGCCCACAAAGTTCAACAAAGCGAATCAAGCCTAGCGCTAGGCAGAGTCACGCACCTAGGACCTAGCGGCACAAGCAAGAGGGTACCTTCACCTGACGAAGCTTACCCTCACTCAGGAAATATATTATGACATGCCTTCGACCTGCCAGCTCAATCCAAATCCACCTGGGCTAGCCTGAAAACATAGCGCGGGATGCAAATGCTCATCTGGCAGTACATCTCGCCAGGGGTCCAAGGACCCAAATAACAGGGTTTTAGGGTCCAATTCGTACAATCATGAATGGTATTTGGACCCTAAAGCCTTATTATTTGGGTCCTATAACCCCTATATAGTCCCCATATATCCTCATATTTCCCTCTGTAAACCCCTTAAAGCGACCCTATTTATTTGGGTCCTTGGACCCTTGGGGTCTGGTTCTTCTGCTCTTGACAATGCCTCTTGGTGTCTAAGGCTTCAGCTATTTCCGCCGTACTGTTGATAATAAAAATCCTGCATGACCTTAGTATACTATAGTCCCATAATTCCCAAGGTATGTAGATACCTAGGGTAATGCAGGATTTTTAGTTTCCGCCGTAGCTTCTGAGCTTTGAAGCGGGAGTTGGGATGTCAGGGTATACAAATTGTTTAGGGTTTAGGGCTTAGGGGTATATATTGGGGTTATTTAGGGGTAATGGATAAGAAAATGGAAGCTACTAAACTACTAGGGGTAATGGAAAAGAAAATGGAAACTACTAAATTACTAGGGGTAATGGAAAAGAAAATGGAAACTACTAAACTACTAGGGGTATACTGGAAAAGAAAATGGAAACTACTACATTACGGGTGGGGCCTCCAGCCAAACCCTAAACCTTAAACCCTAAACCTTAAACCCTAAACCCTAAAACCAGCAAACTCATTCCAAAGAAGTGCCGAGTCGGAAGCCTTACGGATGTAAATCCTGAATCCTACGCCCTTCCCGTGAAAGCGTGATAATGAGTACACTCCTGGAACCTAATATGGAAACCCAAAAGGGGCCCTGTAAAGACTACAGTCCCTCTAAAATGGGGCTATATGGGTTTCCATGTTAGTTTCGGGGAGTATATACCCAGTATCCCCTGAGAGCCCCCCGATGTAGCTGGCATATAACATGTCCCAGGAAACGAGACCAAGTATCTAGGCCCCTACATTCACCCTAAACCCTAAACACTAAACCCTAAACTCCATCGCAGGGAGCTTAGATCCTAATTTTGGGTGATATCAGGGCTCCAAGATTAATGCCCCATACTCAGGGCTCCGAGTTCCATTCTGAAGATTAAACCCCAAATCAAATCACTTTCTGATGACAGGAGGCTAATGAAGCTGCGAAGCGTGGGTCGGGTCTGGATCCTTCGCTGAAGGCCCGCGGCACAAATGGTTGAGAACTTTGGGGGCCGTTAAGACCTAGCACTCAGACACTAAATGGCTCTGGCTTTTGGTGTTTAGGAATTTGGGCCTGGTTTGAAAAAGCAGTGGGTCAAACTTTAAAAGCTCCTTACTTAGCGGAGTGTCTAACATATCTATATATATATATATAGCCGTCATATGGGAGTTGATTAAAAGTAGGGCTACCATTTTGGGGTTCTCCATAATAAGGATTATAGTGTATTGGGGTCTATATTGGGGTCCCTTTATTTGGGGGGAAACTAACATATCTACTTTTCATGAACTTCATTTATCCCCTGCATGACTCTCCATAATCCCGAGCCCCCCGACGAGGATGAGTCAAAAAGAGAGGTTGGCCCTAAACCCTGAGCCCTCAACTGCGTGCTGCAAGAATGGGATCCTCATCTTGGCCGTTACCCTTTTCCGGGCCTTGGGGTTTAGGGTTTAGGGCTTAGGTACTCCCCAAAAAAAACAAGGATTTTCACTTAGATCTTTTAGGATTGATGGTTACTGGGGATTCCGTACGGGCTATGAGATGTCCATTTAGGATTTAAAGTTTAGGACTTACGGAAGCAATCATCTTCAAGACCCTCTGTATGATTGATGGGGATACTTCTGACAAAATCCCTAGTATCTCTGGAGATATACGGGCTTCCGCAAACGAACAAGGAACTCCAGATCTAGGCTACTCTGAGAATTCAGATGGTCTTTCTGGTGTTCCTTCTGGGCTTCCATGGGGGTTAGTTAAGGGTTTAGGGAGGTAAAAGCTTCTGAACTAGGCGCACGCAAGCTTTCAGGTGTACATCACAAGCGTGGCTGCTTCAAAACAGTAATCCAGTGTCAGCATTGGCGCGAAGAGAGGATAATATTTTCTGGCTACCCAGCATGAGTTCCTACTTTACACCCATGTGAAATACCATGGTCAACTTCCTTACTCTAAGGGCCCAGGTACCTAATAATCAGATACTTACCCGAAACCTGTACTATGATTTTTAGTATTACCCAAAACCCAAGTACCCCAGTTATTGGGTACTTGAACCCTCTGGGTTAAATACTAGAACGTTAATGGTATTTGGGCCCTGGAGCCCTTTTATTTGGGTCCTTGGACCCTTAGGGTTACTTTTGACGGAGGTGTCTGCCGGCTATGCTGAGCCCGGTACGTCCTGAGCCGTGGGATGTATATGACGGCTGCTTTGGTTCAATACCACCTTGAAAGTGGGTTTAGGGTTTAGGGCTTAGGGTTTGGGGTTTAGGTCATATGGCCAAGAGTAATGTAGGGGCCTGAAGAATTACAACATTGCATGCAAGGGTAAATTTTGTTGCACCTCAAGAAAACCAGGGGCAACAATTACACAGGACCGCGTACTAGGTTATGTCCCATACCCTAAACCTTAAACCCTTAAANNTAAATTCTAAGCCTCCAACCCTAAATATAGAGGGGCAAGAATCACATAACATCACTTACTGTGCTATTTCTTAAACCCTAAATTCTAAACCTTCATTTCTAAACCCTACACCCCTAAACCCTAAACCCCTAAACCCTAAACCCCTAAACCCTAAGCCCTAAACCCTAAGCCTGCAAAAAGGTGGCCGAGGGGGACGACCTGAAATTCCTTGCTTCA